>PVLA01005411.1:0-147306 GCA_004027455.1 Hydrochoerus hydrochaeris | reverse complement strand
GGATCTGTAGTAATTTCTCCCTTTTCAGTTCTTATTGCACTTATTTGGGTTTTTTCTTTCTTTCTCTTGATAAGGTTAGCTAGGGGTTTGTCAATTTTGTTTATTCTCTCAAAAAACCAGCTTTTTGATTCGTTAATTCTTTTTATTTTTTTTTAGTTTCAATTGCATTGATTTCTGCTCTAATCTTTACAATTTCCTCTCTTCTATGAGCTTTGGGTTTAGCTTGCTCTTCTTTTTCTAGATGCTTGAGATGGAGCATTAGGTTGTTTATTTGTGCTCATTCAGTTTTCTTGATATGACAATTTATTGCTATATATTTCCCTCTTATGACTGTTTTCATTGCATCCCACAGATTACAGTATGTTTTTTCTATATTTTCATTGAATTGTAGGTATTGTTTTATTTCTTCTTTAATTTCATCTGTAGCCCACTGGTTGTTCAAAAGGCTGCTATTTAATTTCCATGTATTTATGCAGGTTTTACAATTTCTTTTGCCATTAATTTCCAATTTCAGTGCACTATGGTCAGATATTATGCATGGTGTGATTTCAATACCTTTGCATTTACTTAAGAATGTTTTATGGCATAATATATGGTCTATTTTGGAGAATGTCCCATGTGCAGCTGAGAAGAATGTGTATTCTGATGTGATTGGGTGGAACACTCTGTAAACATCTACTAAGACCAATTGCTCCCAGGTATGATTCAGTTCTGTTATTTCTTTGCTGACTTTTTGTCTAGTTAATCTATCTCTTTGTGACATTGGGTTTTTAAGATCTCCTGTTATAATTGTGTTCTTGTGTATTTGGTTTTTCATGTCTATTAATATCTGTCTTATATAGTTGGGTGCTCCTGTATTTCGCACATATGTGTATTTGTAATTGTTAGTTCTTCCTCTTGAATTTTACCACTAACAAGTATGTAGTGACCTTCTCTGTCTCTTTTAATCATTTTAGGTTTGAAGTTCACATTGTCTGCAAATAGAATAGCTACCCCTGCTTTTTTCTGGGTTCCTGCTGCATGAAATACTGTTTTCCATCCTTTGACTTTTAATCTGTGAGTTTCCTTTTGGGTCAGATGTGTTTCTTGTATACAGCATATTGTGGGGTCCTGTTTCTTGATCCATTCTGTCAATCTCTTTCTTTTTATAGGTGAATTGAGGCCATTTATATTCATAGTTATCACTGATATGTACTGGTTCGACTTTGCCATGTTATATTCCAGTGGTTTCTTTCTCTTTTTCCTCTTATTTAATTGCTTATCCTACCTGGTGGTTTCTTTCTGTTGTTGTTTTGGGGATTGTGGTCATTTTTATCTCTGTCTAGTATGTCATTCAGTACTGTTTCTAGGGTTGGTTTGGTGGGCATGAATTTCTTCAGTTGTTCTTTGTCATGGAAGTATCTTGTTTCTCCATTAAATTTGAATGAAAGTTTTGCTGGGTACATCAGTCTGGGTTGAAGGTTATTTTCTTTCAGGGCTTGAAATACCTCACTCTAAGCTCTTCTTGACTTGAGGGTTTGTGCTGAAAAGTCTGCCTTGATTCTAATGGGCTTTCCTTGATAAGTGAGTTGTGTCTTTTCTCTGACAGCTTTTAGTATTCTGTTTTTATGCTGTATGTCTGAGATCTTAATTATTATGTGTCTGGGTGTGGATTTATGTTGGTTGTGACTGTTTGGTGTTCTATATGCCTCACTTATCTGCATATCAGATTCTTTCCCCATGTTTGGGAAATTTTCTGCTATTATTTCTGTAAATACTTTACATATGTCATTGCCTGGACGCCTGTATCTTTGTTAATGCCCATTATTCTTATATTGTTGCTCTTGGCATCATCATGAAGCTTCTGGATTGTCATTTCATGCTGCTTTGTTATTTTTAAAAGTTCTGTCCTTTCCTGATCACTAACTGTGATCCTGTCCTCAAGGTCCGAAATCCTATCCTCAGCTTCCTTTTGGCAGTTTTGCACGCTTTCAATAGAATTTTTTGTTTCTTGGATGTCTCTTTGAGTTTGTTTCATGAATTCTGCTTGTTTTCTATATTGTTCATTCAAAGTTTCAATCAGTTTCCCATGTTCATGTACTTTTTTCTCTAGTTCTTTAGCTGCATTCAACAACTCCTTTACTAAAGTTATTTCTATCTTTACATGGGAGAGTACTTCTAATTTTATTTCCTCTATAGCCTGATGTAGTTGTTTTTTTATTTCACTCGCTATCTTTTCAGAGATTCCCAGTGTGTTACGTTTGGGGTCCTCTATTTCAATGTCTTCTATACTTGCTTCGGTGAACTATATGTTTGAGACTGCAGTTTGCTTTTTCGTTTTGTCATTTTCACTCTGCCTGGTGTTTTCTATGTGTAGGAGGGGATCACACACAAGTCTTTTCAGACACACCAACGTCTTACAGTTAGTTGGAAGGGGTTTTACTACTAGCCCTATTTATCCCCTGTATACCTCTATTTTAGGGGTATACTCACCACATTGATACAGTCAATCTGCTGTAGTCCAAAGTTTGCCACCTGGGAGCGAAGTTCCAAATTTTCTCACACTAACTGGATCCTGCTGAGATCTTCTGATGTTCCCGGTGGGAGGGTGGGCCCATCTGTAGCAGTCCAGGGCAGTTTTCAGTTTTTGGCGGACCTCCTTGATG
The DNA here is from genome assembly GCA_004027455.1 of Hydrochoerus hydrochaeris. NCBI lineage: Eukaryota > Metazoa > Chordata > Mammalia > Rodentia > Hydrochaeridae > Hydrochoerus > Hydrochoerus hydrochaeris. Next base: position 144,661 of record PVLA01005411.1, on the reverse strand, counting down.
TTCCCGGTGGCTGGGCGGGCCCACGGTGGAGGTTCTGGGAAGCCTATCCCTGAGGCGGGCTTGAGCTGAGTTCCCCGTGGCAGGGTGGGCCCTCTGTGGAGGTTCGGGGCAGCCTTCCCCTGAGGCGGGCTTAGGCTGAGTTCCTCCAAGCAAATTATAATTGCTGCTACTTTACACCCTCTGATCTTTATCTCTTCATTCCCTTACCATCAGGAAGCCTTTTGTCTCTGTATTTGGTGTAGTAGAAGAAAAAATCTTTCCCAACAGGCAGAAAAAAACAGTTTTAGGATCGTCTCTCATTCCAGCCTTTACTTCTATTACCACACAACTATACTCAGTTCAGCTTAGAGCTGTTCAGATCTCCAAAATATTGTTTGTTCTGGTTCCCAACAGTGTTGAAAATAATGGCGATTGCAGCAGTCATCACTTGCTGAACCTCTGCTATGTGCTAAACGTTTGTATTTAGATTTTCTCTAAATCGTACAAATCCTGAAAGATGATGAGGCAACATGCTCTATCATATTCGGGAACTTCCAGCCTGCAGCCTGACTGTTTAAAGCTAGTACTCAAACTGGGGCCAGACCCCAAAGAACAGACTACTCACGTAGGTCATTCTGCCTGAGATGTCGTGCTTATGAATCAATTTCTTAGAGTCTATGCCTTGCAGTTAAAACAGATAATTTCAAAAAGGAGATCTAACAAAGAATATACTCAGAATTGTTTGCTATTATTACTACTTTCTAGCATTTTCCACCAACCATCGTTCCTAATTCTTTTGTACTTCACATTTGTCTGAACTTTGACCATATCCTTAAAAACTCTATAAAAATTTCCCAAGCTTGTTGGGTTATACTATTTCCATAGTATGAACACAAGCCCTGTTTACAGGGGCCAAGTGGAGCATGCCATCTAAAAACTGGCCTAGCTTTCAGAGTTGGACCTAATTAAGATGAGAACACTATACCATTTTCATGAGATAAAGAACAAAGAAAAATGAGATCAAAATCTGATTTTTGAAAATATTCAAAAAATGTATTTTTTATTAGTTGTACTAATTCTAGTCTTGGTCTGGTTTTGATTTAAGAGATGTCCACAGTTCATAGGGTACATACACCCTGGGTGGCTTACAATAATAGGAAGGTCCTGAAAAGCCCCCATCTCCTTTTTGCTCTGCTAACATCCTTCATCCATTATTTTATTTAGCTGTTGACTAAGACATGGTCTGTATCTAATGTTATTCCTGGTATTCTCAGCCCACTATGATAAATAGGATGGACATAGGTGAATGCCTACAAAATAATCATACAACTTTGTATGAAAGACATTTTTTTTAGAGAAAACAATAACTAAACTGAGTTCCTAAAGAGAAATGATAAAGGTGTCCAGTTATCTTGAAGACAAACAGCATGTAAAAGGCCAGAAATAAAAGAGAACATAGTATATCTGTATAAGTGTGAGGCTCCAGGTATCTTTCTTCTTTGCGTGAACACATTGACTACAGATTAGTTACTTGATCTTCCTAATGGCTCATCATACCAGTGGTATGAGGAAACAAAAACATTTATAGAATACTTCATTCCCAAACATTCTCCCAACACCATTAATAACTCTGCAGATATTTATGATTTCTTTTCATTAATCTCCCATATCTGGTCTTATCTACCACATCTTCCTAAATTTACATTGGCAAGTGACATACCTGGGCAAGATGAAAACTTTAGAGACTCTGTAGAATTAAATGAAAAACATATCTGTTTTTAAGAAGTACTGTTGGTATAATGTTCTTTTTGCAAAATGGGAAATGCTTATGGATGGAGTTTCTGTTTTCAGTAATGAAGAGCGATATACTTAGGAAAGGACAAAGGAAGGCAGAATGCCCCTGCTGTGGGCCAAGAAGTTGGCTCTTTTTATTTGTCACTAAGAGAAACCTCAAATGACAACCCTTTCCTTCACTCCTCTTTATGCATCCTGTGGTATTCTACTAAGTCTTAGGTTGAGTAAACTCCTGGCAGTGTATATGCTTAGTTTTCCAGTTTATGTGCACCTAAGTTTGAGAACCCCTGCATTCTCCAGCTGGTCAAGGGAATCAAGAGGACTTTTCTTTAGAGTTCTTTTCCTTACTCTATTTCATCATCTAAATTAATTTTTTTAGCCTATGAAAATTGAAAAGGTAAAAGCTAAACTCAGAAATTCACATGTGCCAAAGCATATATCAATCTGAAAAAAAAACAAAAACAGTGTGTTAGGCTTTGTAAAGTAAAATAACACATCTATTCTGGTTCTAGGTCAGCCATAAATGGAATTATAAAGAAAAGATGAAAAATGATCTATATAATATTCAAGAACATATATGGTCATATATATGTATGTATATATATAGATATATATTATAAAGTGTTGCTCTTTTGTCAGCATACTTCTACTAATTATAAGTTAAAGGCAGTCAAAGAATCAGTAGATTCAAGAGCTAGTTGAAAACTGAGAATCCTGTAGTAAATATTAAGCAGTGTAGGGTACATTAGTCACTTGTGTATTAAAAAGACAATAAATCTCTGTGTAAGTATAGCTATGATGAAATGTGTATAAGGCACTTTGGACTCCACAGAAGTAAGCAAAGTATAAATAGATAGCATGCTCAGGCACAGAGAAAATCAAGTGCTATTTTAGCACTTGGGCTAGTGATAATTTATTGTTCAGGCTCTTCGGTTGAGTCAGTGTTTTTATGGTGCTCTATATTAACTAAGACAAAAATAGTCTGCACATCACAGTCTAGGATAGATTACTGAGTGATCAGCAGAAACTGCATCAAACAACCACTCCCTGACAAGCAAGGGGATTTATAATGTTTAAAATATTCATCCTAAAAATCCAAGCTGTTTTTATAATTTTGCTTGTTAATCAGTATGAGAGGAGGTGTGGCATATGTAATGGAAAAAGCAAAGTGGTTTACATTCCAAACTCAAGGCCCAAACTGTCTGACTTCAAATTCTAGCTCTCTCAGCTTGGTTGACCTTGGGCAAGTTACTTAACCTCTCTGTGCCCTGTTTTCCATATCTGTAAATGGAGTTTATGGTAATACCTACATCATAGGATTGTGAAACTGAAATGAGTCTGTACCAAAAAGCATTTAGAGTGGTGCTTGAAACAGAGTGTTAACTACCTAGACATTACCACAGACCAGCAAAGAGATTTTAGACAAGTTACTTTACCTTTTTGATCTTTGACTTGACATTTGTAAAATGCCAAGAATTAATAAACTCACAGGATGACTGTGAGTATCAAATGAGATACCATATGGAAAGTACCTCACTCTGGAGGAGGCATTGAAGAAGGATTTCTTCCAATCTTTTGTCACCCTTTCTCCTCTTCTGGATGCTTTTTATTGACCATTTCCTGGGTACTTTCAAAGTGTCAAGCACTTTGCTTCCCACCCTGCTTAGCCTTGCTGGTACCTTATGAAGTCATATATGGTCAGAAACTTAACCTAAGTCTATTTAACTTCAGCACCTGTCCTTTCTGTCATAACTCTGAGCAGCTTTTCCTGAGAAATACAACTTTTGAAAAGCATTTCAAGATCAACTCCATCCAGTCCTGGCTCACTCCTTTATCAACTCAGGTTATATTTTCATTTGTGACATTGAATATATTTGACCATTTCATGTAGCTATTGTCTCCCTAACTAATGCCTGTGTTCTCAGAAAACAGAATCTCTCATAACTCTTTCTGGTTCACCTTCTTAATGGACTTTTAATCTGCTTGTACCAGAATCCACCACGGCTGGAGGAGTCACCTGATCGAATTGATTGCAGTGTTACTACATATCACTCCTCCTGGAGCCTTGAGGGCCATGCTTAGGCATCTAGACCCTGTAAGACTTGAATTGTTTCTGACTGTACAGTCTTTATTCAAGAAGTGTAGAAATTAAAGAAATAGCCCTGAAAAACTTTTAGTAATTTGTTGAGGGGCTCACTAGGGGAAGATTGAAGCAAAGAAGCTTCTGAGGGTGGCATTACCTGCTGAATTCTTCATCGTCTGGGAGCTGAATTTTATCCTGGCTGGACTGAAGATTGGATTTGTTCATCCACAAAGGACAGTTTATCTCTCAGGAGCTGACTCCCATTAAGATACTTGCTATACAGGTGTCAAACCAAAACACTAGTACACTTATTATTAACAACAGGAGTTCAGGTTGGACTGTAGGTGCCCCAGCCCTGCACTCTGTGGGCAGCTTCCTAAGGAGCCAGACATACTTCAGAGGTAGCTCAGGGAGCACAGAATCTGAACAAAGGCAGTTGGAAGGCCCAATCGGTGTCAAGATGATGTCACATACTTATTCCTAAGAGTGCCTCAGTTTGGTGGCCCCAAAGCTCCCTTTCCACGGCAGAGGCCAGAATTTTCCCCTGTAGCTCACTGATAGCAGCTGGCAAGTATCTGTTCTGATTGGCATAGGTACCCCTGAATGCATTTGTTCAGGTTGCAGTTAAACCTTATGATCTTGGGACCCATTTTATTTCTTTAGGATCCCTTTTTCTTTTCTGTTCTAATCTTTACATATCTGTGCCTGTGTGGTCCTAGAGACAGCGTGTTGTTGAGGGGGTAGGGCCCAGTGAAGGCTGTTTTCACTGTGGAATGAAGTGTTGGTGCTTTTCACAAGCTGCCTTCTAAAGACGCTCAAAGTGGGGGAATGAGAGAGAAGCACAGTTATTCTTGCTAAAATAAATTACACTGCTTAATGTACACAAGAGATAGGAAAAAGAAGAGAGCAAAGGCGTTCTCTCTGGACCAGTGTTTACTATGGAGACCACATGCTTACAGATGTCCATACCCAGCTCTCAGTACGTTTGTTCAAGCCCCTCTCCCATACCCATGCAGAGGGCAATGTCATAATTTTCCTTTCTTCTGAACTCCGGCCACACATATAGTTATTCAAATGGTACCCCTGTCTTCTGGCACCTCTTTCAGAGTTGTTTTATTTGTTGGTTTCTTTGAAACATCTCTTGTTTTGAGGTTGTTTCAGCCCTGTGAGCTAGCCATGGGCACAGCTAAGCTGGTGGCCAAGCACAAGGCCCTGTCTGCAGCTGTCCCTCCTGAGGAACAGCTGTCCAGATCCTAACAAGCAAGTGAGGCCTGTGTCCCTAACCAGCTCCATGGCCCGCAACCTTTCATTAATGGCTGGACTAATAGGAAGCATCCTGCCTAATGGGATGCCCCACCCTGGATACCTGCTCCTACAAGAGACTCATATTCCTCACCTGGGGCTATGGAGGGGCAGACCTGACACAACTGCCTATATTTCTCTTCCCTGCTCTTGGCCCTCTGCCAAAGTTGAGGAGTTGTCCAGAGGGATCATCTCCTGCCCTCTCTGGTGGCTTGCCCTCCGAAGGTGCCTTTATCCCTTCTGGATTCTCATCTGCCAGCTGATAAAGTTTTGTTTTGTTATTCTTCTGAAGCATTCCCATGACTGTGGCAAGTAGTAGGGTCTAAACCTACCCTCATCGTGGCATGTATTTGCTCATTTATGCATTAACAGAGATTCATTAGTGACCTACATATGCCAGACACTGTACTATGTGACAAGCAATGCCATGGCCTCACATCTGCAGAAACCTCCAGATCCTGTATTTTTGTATGCCTGTTTCAAGCCTGCTTTCCTCTGATGGTTCTAATCTGTATTACACTAGAAATCCTTTTGCAATGAGTTTCTCTTGTCTTCAGGTAAATGCCTCAGCTAGAGATAACAGTCTCTAAAATATTTGCTTAAGAAGATTGGTGCAAAGCAGAGCTCTGTGCAAAATTTCTTTCATGCTCAGGTTATGAGTAAAATGGGGAGCTGGTTTGCAGAATGAACCAGTGAAGCTGGGTTTATAGTCTAGTTTATGGTCTGGATCTCACTGGGAGAATAGTGTTTGGACAGTCGCTCCTTGTTTCAGGCTGTTTTATGTGGAGTGTGGCTGTGGCAGTTGTTCTATCCCATTCCCACCTGCAGATATCCCCTGGTCCTATGGAAGCACCATGTGTTTCCCCACAGTCCCTTGATCAGAGGCCAGCCAAAGACACAGTTTGCTCCTCGGGTATAAGGACATATAACCAGGTATCTTTTCAGTGTACAGCTGTTGTGGCTGGTCTGTTGCTGGCATCGCCTGGTACTTCTTCATGGTGTCCTATTTATACCAGTGGGCTGATGGTCAGCATCCTCTTCAAATTCAATGTCCAGGTGAATCTCCTGCTTCTAACGGCTTTGGCTGGCAGATGTCAGTAAAGCATGGCTCTTTATCATAGCTGAGTGTACTGAAGTATTGAAAAATCCTGACCTTCAGCCTATAGCCCAAACTAGTTTGCCATACTCCCTGGGAATGTGACCCAGAGCTATCCAAGTGATTTTATTTTGTTAGCAAGAATGAGTTTAACTACTTTAAAGGAAAAGAGAAAGGGTGAAGGCAAAGCAAGATCAGAGGAAAAGAATGGATCCAAGAAGAAAAGAAGAGACCAGGCATTGCCCATGTGTGGCAGAATGGCATCATGCCACCAGCCCTGCGCTGCCCATCAAAAGGATCATGTTTGCCTTGCCCCTCTCCATGAACTTGAATGTGAGGAATCCAGGAAGCTTTGGAGGGGGTAGCCAGGCTTCCCACTGTAGAATCTGCATTCATCTTGTTTTCCTATCACACCAGCTTCTTCTAGATAGAGATTCTTGAACTTACAATATACTTGAACCTCTCTCAGCTTCTGGTTTCTCATCAACAAAATGGGAGTGTCATATGGATTTGATAGAACAGTGGTAAAATTAACTGCATGTCAGATATTCTACAAATGGAATCTTAATTATAATAAGCATTAGAAGTTTATATCTCTATTCCAGTAAAATTGTACCCACTCTTTACATCAGTCACTTTACTGTTTAGAAAAGCAGTGATTCTGAAATGGTATAGAGAGCTAATAAAAAAATAAAATAAAATAAAACACAGAGCCCTGGGCTAATGGAAGAGCCCAGCATCAGTTCTTCCTAGCTCAAAGGGTGACTTGGACATCACCTCCCCCAAAACTGAGACCCTATCTGCAGGTAAGGACATGGAGGCATCCAGTGGTGGTGGGATGGCAAGCATTGGCAGGTGGTAAAGCTCCACCAGTTACCCCCAACTAATGCTATTTACCTCCTTTCTAGAAAATTTCTCTTTCTAGTGACTTCAATGAGCTCCCAGCATGGCAAAGAGGGGTCTGTGGAAGAGTTGGGGCCAGCAGCCACACAGCAGGGTAATTTTAGCAAGGTTCCACCTTTCATTTACAAGTCAAAAAACAGAGATGAGCTCTAAAACTGGCACCCTCCAAATTAGTAACCTCCCCAAACACTGCAGAAACTTTTGCATTTGTGACTGTAGGGGCAAAAATGAGTTGTCTCCTTTTCTGTAGTTGACTGTTCTGAATGCTTTTCATTTAGAGCCCTGAGTTTCAGCCTTGGGAGAGGGTAGTAAAGCACAGCACCTTCTCAGTGTTTGTATTTATTTTTAAAGGCATGAAAAGCCCCTTGGATCACAATGAATCAAAGGGTCTGCACATTGACATGTTTCCACTGGGCGTTGTGAGAATGTTGGTCGGCAGGAGCCCACAGGCCCCTTGGTGAATTTACTGCTTATTGTTTTTGCTGTAACTATAATAGGAAAAAGGATGTGTCTGCTCATAGGAGCAGCTACTGTAGGAGCTCTGTTCTGAAGGTCTGGGAGCTGAGAGTTAGGGAACCCCAATCTAGTGGGGGTGGGGAGGAGTGGTGGAGGAGTGTTGATTGGAGACCAGCTTACCCTACACACAGTGGCCTCAAACCCCAGTGCTGCTCCCAGGCAAGAATTCTCACTGAGTGCAGTCACTCAGCTGCCTAGCAGCGAATCATTCCTGTCACTGTGGTGGGCCTGGGAAAGTGGAAAACACCATGGAGACTAAGCTTGGGGTGGGGTGGGTGGACAGCCCTTGCCTACTCCTCTTTCTCTCTCCAGGGGGATAAATGCTGCCTGAGGAGCCCCATAGAGCAAAGGAGTTGAAGCCCTTTATTTTCCATTTCATAAAGAGGGAGGGAGATTCTTGCTGCAATCTTTGCTGAAGAACAAGAATTCCTAGCAACACCAAGGACTTTTGCTTGATCAAAGGGTTTTAATCGCTCTCTTCTTTGCTCTTTGCCATTGGACTAAGTAGCTAGTGTTAGATTGAGAAAAACAACTGTGCTAAATTAAATTTATCTTTATATTACTAAAACTAATTTTTCATAACCTGTTTAGGGTTCATAAAATATCCTCTAGGAATGTCTGGTAGATTCAGAAGGGAGAAAAAGGAAAAGAAAGCAGAATGTTAGAAAACTAAGAAGTTTTTAATCATATCAAGAATTGTGCTTGATAGGTAGCACAGATGGCAATATGCTTAAGTGGTTACCCCCAAACCCTTTATGAATGAAGGGGTATGTATTAATCATTCATCACAATGCCATTCTGATGTATGTCAAAGCACAAAAATCTCATTGAGAAATCAGATAAAAGAATGATCAGTCCTAGACTAGGGACACCTACAACAGCAGTGACATTTGACACATACTGATCTCCATCCCTGTGCCATGTTCTGTTCTAAGCACTGTCCGTATCAGTTTACTGCATCTTTACAAGAGCCCTAACCTTCAAGCTAGCACTATGATTATTCCATCTTAGAAATAAGGAAGAGCTGACTGGATGAGGCTCTCTTAATCAGTGTATGTGTCTACTAAAAGCCTTCTGGTGGTTCATGTTGAGACCTTGAAAAGATCTGGGCCCTTGCTGAGGGGTGCTCACTTCTTAAGGTAGAGTCAGGGACTTACACTACCTTGTCTACCTCTCAGACCCCATCATGTGGCTGCTTAGGAACCACACCTGTGGTCACCCCGTTTGCTTTTACAAATGGCAGCAGGAGAAAGGATGTAAAGGGGTTCCTGTATATCACACAGTCAGTGCCCAAAGATTTATAGCCAGATAAGAAACCCACAGGAGGGACCTGGGGCTGCCCTTTTGAAAGTTGGGGTGTTCTGTGGGTCAGAGAATCTGGCAATGCTGCCAAACCACAGCAACTTTCTTAGAGCTTGTTACAAACTCTTATCTTTTCTGTCCCTGCCTTGAAACTCTTATACCTTTTCTTTTACCCAGACTCCAACAACTTTACTGAGCATCTGACTGAGCCTCAAGAAGTGTTCAAAAATGAGAAGCCCATTTATTCCTGCTCTCCATGGTAGAACCTTTGTGTGTCAAGGGCAGGAAACTAGGCAAAAACAGCCAATGGCACCCATGCTGAGCTTCAGGAAGTCTATGCCTCTGTTCTCAAGCAGGCTTGAGAATGGAAGCAGAGAACAAGCCACAATATCCTTATGGTTTTATTTGATGATTATGTTTAAATTGTGTCTTGGTGCTTTTCCATTAATTTTAATTGAGTCAAGTCCCATGACTTTTGTGATCCCCCAGTCCTCCATAAATTCTCTAAGACTGGCATCCCCCACCCCCAGTACCCTTTTCCTTTCCCTGCCTGGGAACCTGCCCTTTAAATTTGACATGGCTGGGATTTTAATCGCTCCTCAAAGGCATAGTGACAATTTCACAACAAAGCAGGGAGGTTGGGGATGGGGTCGAGGGAGGAGTTTTGTTTTCTGCTGTGATTAAGAGAGCAACTGTTCTCTCTCTGTCCCCTGGGGCCAGCTCTTGGCACCAAGCTGGGAAGACCTCAAACTTGGTGTTGCAACATCCATCAGACCCAGTGAGTCTGGGGCCCTCCAAGGTGAACTGCAGCTGTTTGGATAAAATTCTAAAACAAATTTTGTTTGGGAGATTCTCAGCACTTGTTTTACAGTTGTTCTTCCTGGCAGAGAAACCAGGAAGCCTTACTTTCCCAGGATCTCAGGCAGGTAATTGTTTTCCCAAACTAATCTGATGGAAATGGACATTCTTTGCCCTGAGAAACTTCACCCACTTTTACAAACCATTTGTATCTGCCTCACACACTAGAGTCTCCATTGTAGAATGTCCTTCCCTCCCCCAAGACACATTTCCATTCTGGTTATAATTTAGGGTCGTTTTCATTTTTAAACAACAGTTATTGGCATCTTGCAGTACTTTCCTTTTAGGCAAGTAGTCATGTCCAGGTGGTGGGTGTTCTTCTGAGGATAAGAACTGGCAAAATCTCCTAACTGATGCTCTTTTCAGGCAAAGTAGCATGAACTATGACTATGTTTCTTCCATGACCAAAACTTACAAGGCCCCTATCTCCAACTGATTTATCATGAACCCTCTTTTCAGGGACCCCACTCATGACTGGAGCCGAAGAGGCCTTGATTCAGTTCCCTGAGCTGCCAATGAGACTATGCACTTAAGAAAGTGACAGTTCTCAAATGGTCTTTCTGCCTGTGCGTGGTGTACGCAGGCTGACTTGGTATGATCCTCTTGGGAAGAGGAGAGTGTGTTGATTCTCTAGCACTGCCTCTTCCAGGGCGGGGGGGCTTTGTCCAATAGAGAGTACATACACAGCTCTTTGTATAGTAAGTGAAATGAATCTGTAGACAACTTGGAGGCTTCAGGCAGAATGCCTTTTTGGGATGAGGCACCAGTTTCATGGAAGACAGTTTTTTCACGGACAGGTTGGGGTAGAAATTGGAGGGTGAGGGAATGGTTGTGGGATGATTCAAATGAATTAAATTTATTGTGCACTTTACTTATATTGTTATTACATTAGATTCTCATAAGGAATGCAAACCTAGACCCTGGCATGCATGGTTCACAGTAAGTGTCTTACTCCTATCCAAAGCTAATGCTATGCTAATCTGGGAAAATACCCAGGAGAGAACTAGCTTGCCATGGTAATCTGATGGGAGACAGAGCTCAGGGTAATGCAGGCAGGGGTTGTGGTTATAAATACAGATGAAGCTCAGCTAGCTTGCCCACACTCACCTTGTGCTGTGAGTTCTAGTTCCTAACAAGCTACAGACCTGTGCCTGTCAGTGACCCAGTCGTTGGGGGCCTATGGTCTAATTAACTTGCCAAGATGTCTTTGTTACATCTCAGTTAATACTGATCAGTTCAACCTTGCACTGAAGAAAAAACAATCAATTTAAACATGAGCAAAAATCCCAATCCCAGGCAGTCATCAGCCAACCATGTAGGTTCCTGTGTTTTGGTTATGGTTTGAGTGTGCCCCCCAGGAATTTATGTGCTGGAAGCTTGTATCTAATGTGCCTGTGAGAAGACAGTGGAACCTTTAAAAGTTATGTCCTAGTAAAAGGCAATTAGGTCATTGAGGGTACTGCCCTTGGGAGGGATTAATGGTGGTCTCAAGAAGGGAGCTAGTTCTCACAAAAGTAAGTTGTTACGAAAAGAGCAAAACTGGCCTTTCCCTGGTGTCTGGGTCTCTCCACCACTGTGATACTCTCCACCATGAGACCCTTACCAGTGGCCAGACTAAAAGGGAAGCTGATCTTATACTTTCAGATGCTAAAAGTGTGTAATAAATAAATTTATTTTTATATAAAGTCTCCAGCTTCAAAAACTTCATTATAGCAGCAGAACACAGAGTAGTGCAAAGGGGTGTAATATATGATATTTGAATGCACACCTACCTCCCAGGCCAGTGTGGATTTGGCTGAAGTTGAAAGTGCACGATGGGTACCCAGAGAACTACAAGAACTTCTGGCATATTATCATGTAGGTGACTTGTCCCATTAGTCAAAGGCTTTGTCTTTCAAGTCTTCCTTGTGTTATTCTTCATTATATAGAAAGACATCTTGGCAGAGCTGAATTATGTAAACTATGTAAAAGTATGACTAAATATTTAACCTTGTTCCTGCTTTTAGGGAAGATGTTTGGTATATTCTGCCAGAGGAACCCCAGCAATTTATTAAAGACTATAATATTGTCCTGGCCCACTTATTCACAGACTTACCATTCTCTTGTTCACTAAATTTATCTTTTATTTCATTTATTAACCCAATCATTCATCAATCAACAAACATTTTCCAAACAGGTACTGACAATATATTGGAAACTGAGCTAAACAGATAAAGGTCTCATCTTCAGCCAACATTGTGGTAGTTTTAGAACCTTGTTTCCAGGCTCCACGCCACCTGCATGATCTGTCCACAGTTACCACCTCCCACCCATAGGTCTCATGATATAGAAGATGAGAGACACACCAGTTTCTCAGGCCAGGTCTCATCATTATGGAAAATACTGAGTAGTCTGCATATGATTTTATCTCAAGTGCTCTTAAACGTTGTTGTACTGCCACTGCTCCCTGTCCTAATAAAGCTTTGGCCTGTTATAGATCATACAGAGTGCTGACTGGGCACACTGTATGGCTCACTGGGAAGAGTACACAGCTGAAAAACAATGGCAGGAGCTTGAGCTGAGGTCATTTCTTAGATTTACCTTTGCTCAGAAATGCCATCCATAATTTTTATCTACCTTCCTATCATCCCAAGTTCAATTTCATTCCATTGTCCAAAGCCAAATTGCTGATGTGAATGCTTCCCAAGTCTCAAGTGCTGTAGAAAGCTTGACATAGGTAGTCACCTGTCACCAGGATCCTGGGACTGTTTTTTGTTTTTTTGTACCAGGGCCTTTTTTTTTTTTTTTTTGGTATCAGGACCTTGCACTTGCCAGGCAGGTGCTTACACCGCTGAGCTAAATCCCTGGCAGATTCCTAGGACTCTTAACAGAGTTTTTAAGTACATAAATTCCTGTGTAGCTGTAATAGCTTTGCTGTCTGATGTGACAGAGGCTCCAAGGATCCATGAGAACATTTTTGGACACCAGTGTACTAGAAGAAGGAGAGAACACCGGTCAGACAATCTGCACTTGAACCTTAACTCTTGAATCTTACCTCCACTTTACTAGCTGATTGGTCCAGGACACCTCTTAACTTTCTTATGCCTGAGTTTCCTCATCTTTGGATTCCTCTTATATTAGTCAGCAGCTTTCCTGTTATTCAGGCAAATACCTGACATCGCAACTTACAGAAGAGGTTTATTTTTGTCTTATGGTTTCAGAGGCTTCAGTTCATGGTTGGCTGACTTCAGTGCAGAAACATGATGGCAGGAGGGTGTGGCAAAGCAAAAATTCTTAGTTCATGGCACCCAGGAAGCAGAACAGGGGAACCATGCCAGAGAGAGTTATACCTTGCAAAGATACACCCCCAGCAACCCACGTCCCACTGGACCCCACTTCTTAACAGTGGTTCAGCCATGACTGTCAGTGGATTAGTTCACTGAGTACAGTGCTTCCATGATCCCATCACATTTCAGGACCTTCTTAATAAAGTCGAGTTCACCATTAAACTTATTGGCACATCTTTTTATGCCCATTTGTAAAACGCTAAAAATAGGTACATCACAGGAACTAACCAGAGCTGGAATTTACCTGGATGGGTTCCTCCAGCACAGATCCATCAGTTGTTTACTGAAATCCAGTCCGTTGGCCTGGGACACTCAATGTTGGTTGTTAAATATTTTGAATATGACTGTGGAAATTAGTATCTGTGAAGGAGTTCATAAGCATAACTTTAGCTAATTTGACCATAATATTTGGATAGTTGCCATTTACAAATCTAACTTAAAATATGTTTTCTATATCCAGTTTTTTGCCATTAACTGACAAATTAATTCTTCAAATTTGTCTGTATCTTTTGAGACTTAGCACAGGAGAAATACTGCAAAGCCTTCTTTTCCATTTTTTTTTTTTTTCATGAGTGATGGTTTGGCTCTTGAAGTCCCAGGGAATGAACTGTTATTTGAGCCTTGAAAAGTGAATGAAGGACCATTCATGGCAGCCTTGTAAAGGAAGATAGTATTTAAGGAAGGTTACTTTTTTTTTTTTTTATAAAACATGACAGAATTCAATAGAGTGTCAAGACAGATATCCCCTGATTTTGATTTGTGGGTAAGTATAATATCTTAAGTGAAAATGGCCGTCCATGTTTTTAAAAGAAGGTGTGTTCTGTGGTTCATAATGAAATTCACTGTTTAGGGGGAAATGATAAAGGTGCAGTTACATTAAGGGAGCTCTGTAGAATCTCATTAGGCTAATTTTGATGGAAAACGATGTTCCATTCTTCCTAAAATCCATTTCTTCCATCCATTTTTTTGTACTTTCCTCAAGGTCTGATGACTATAACTTTTTAATCATGTTGGGCCTCAGTAAAGAGGCGTATGGCTTGGTATTTAACTTTAGACAAGGTTGTGATTATCAGGAAACCCACATATCAGAAAAAGAAAGTAGGAAGATAAAGACAAAAAGTAACCCCAACCATCCATACATGTATACATCTGTGCATATTAATGTGTCTGCTAGAAATTCTGAGCTCCAGTTTTGTTTCTCAGCATATAATGTTTTGGATTCACAGTCTTATTTTATTTTATTTTATTTTAGAGACAGGATCTCACTGTGCAGTTTAGCCTGGCCTTGGGCTCACTTTGTAGCCCAGGTTGGTCTCAAAATTGCAACGACCCTCCTGCCTCAGCCTCCTGAGTGCTAGGATTACAGAAGTGTGCCATCGCACCAGGCTGGTTTTGTAGTCTTAACTGAGACCATGAGCATTTAGTGAAGCAGTTGATAATCCAGAAAATAGTTAATCTAGCCTCTAAAATGAACTATGCTACATATAAATTTGTATCTTTGTGTGTGTGTGTGTGTGTGTGAGTGTGTGTGTGTGTGTGATCAAACTCACAACCTTGCACTTGACAGGCAGGCACTTACACCGCTGAGCTAAATCCCCAGCTCTGTGCTACACATAGACATATTACTTAGTTACCTTTTCTAGGCTTCAATTTACTATCTGTAAAGTGGGAATCAAAAAGGATACTTATTTCATTAAGTTTTTAACAATGAAAGGAGTGTATATGTACATTTGTATGCATGTATATATGTGTATTCATATATATATAACATATACAAAATATATAATATATAAAATAGATATGCATTATCCTTTTTAAAACTGTCTCTTCTCTCCAGAAAAATTCTCAAGAACAACAAACAGCCTAATGATGTTAGGAAATTTATTGATCTCCCAAAGCCATAGACCTCCTAATAAAGGATTCTATTGTCCAAGGAGGAAAGCTTTGTTTTTCTCACTTAAAAGGAAATTGCAAGTCAAATTTGGTTACAATTCATATTCTATAATAAATATTTCTTTATGGTCACCATTCTCTGAGACCTCTAAGCTCAGTCATGTCAAGAATATGCCAAATGATAAAATAGTTCATAATAACAGACTTTGGCTTATAATAACAGGAAAAATTTGTTATATAATCATACATTTGCTTACTTATAATCTTAACTCCAGATGAGGAATAGTTTGGGTGGAGATGTACTTTTTTCATTCAATTTGTTTTTCCACGTCTATTTAGAGCAACCAAAATAGGAAAACTACTACAGGCCCTAAAATTTACTTCCTCTATCTGTTTTCTGTACTCAGCTCCAGGTTTGATGACTCTTAACTTTTTAAACATGTCATTTATTTTTATTTTAGCTTAAATGTTCCTTCAAAAACACTGAGAGAAGCCATTTTTAGCTCAACTAAGAAAACAAACATGTTTAAACAAATAACATCCAAAATGTTCAGGTAGAGTTGATGTTTTTGTTTGTGTATATTTTAACTGTGAAACTGGTGAAGTATATGCTGGAAACAGAATGTTTTGTGTCTTAAATTTGCCAAGTTCTTTCTGGAATAAAACTGAGACTAATTGGTCACACCTGTTACATTATAACTAAACTTTGTATCATTTTGAAAGGCTCTTTCAAGCTAGGCAGTATGATACCTTTTTTCTTTAGTTTTTAATCACTGGTTATAGATATGCTGTGCACAACTAGTGGAAATACAGATAATGGTGCTAGGAAAGAAAAGGACAACCTAGAAAAGAAATGAATGCTGAGTTGAGACCCATCAGTGTTCTGTAAACATAGACTTTTTGTCCTCATGACTTCATAGGATGCTCTTTAAATTTTCAGGTACAACTGATAGTTTAAAATTATTATTTCCCATTTTGATCCCGCCTCTCAGGGCATGATCCCTGACTCCCCAAAGATCAAAGGTGGAAAGATCATTACATTTGATTAAAAAATATCTGTCTTACCAGATCTTACAAGACCCATTAGTTCCTGATTTTTAGTGTCTGCATTGTTCTTGTTCAGTAAACAGATAATTGAGGAATAGTGAATGAACAGATAATAATAGATTACAAAAATCTAAAACCTCGACTTCTAAGGTCTGAATGAACAGACAATATTCATTCAATGAATGGATGGATGGACAGATGCATGAGCTAATTGTCTGGTGAAATGCTCTGCTCATCTTTAGAAATTGTTCATTGGAATTGCATTCATTTACTGGGTTTTTAGTTAGCTACACATTAGTAAGCCTAACAT
The DNA here is from genome assembly GCA_004027455.1 of Hydrochoerus hydrochaeris. Taxonomy (NCBI): domain Eukaryota; kingdom Metazoa; phylum Chordata; class Mammalia; order Rodentia; family Hydrochaeridae; genus Hydrochoerus; species Hydrochoerus hydrochaeris. Next base: position 128,252 of record PVLA01005411.1, on the reverse strand, counting down.
ATACTGCATTATGATAGTCAGTGAGAATAACTGGTACATTTTATATATTAACCCAACTATAGATCGGAGTAGAAATTTCTATCCTATCAAATATATTACTTTATCTCTTGTGACTTAAAGCATGTTTATCATATAGTGTTGACTAGTTTTCTACCAAAAGATTTTCCAGTATCATTTTACTCATTGTATTGCATAACTATTTATGTGAGTGCACTTAGCTAGACTCTTACAAGAATAAATGTTATCAATTGGTTGGTTATTGTCAATCACATCTCTTCTCATCTTGTTCTTATAAGTGCTTTGCACTTGCAGGCCTATTGAATCTTGCTGGGCCTCTAGTTGCTAAGCATTTTCATTACACTTTATCTTAATTTATCAGACTCTTTTAACCTTTCTACCTCCAGAAGTGAATTAGGCTCATTCACACTATGCTAGTAGAATTTCAAGGTAGACACTATGAACTGTATCAGCAGGCTATTTAAATCCTTTCATTTCCTACAAGGTTAAAAGATCAGACTTTAGAAGTCAAGGTTTTAGATTTTTTTAATCCATTATGCTGGCACAGGGACTAAAACTTGGAAAGTACACAATAAACTCTGACCATTGTCAGATGATAAATACAAATAACACATGGCTTATGGACACTTTGGATATATACAAAAAAGTACACCTTGAATTCAGTATTGAAGAAAACATTAATTATAAACATTTAAAAAACCTGCAGAAACTCAGTTCTCACTGTACTAACATTATTTCAAAAATAATGCCAGTCTTCTAAAAAAAAACCTATTTACGAAGAATACCTAATGAAAGGATTTCCCTCTCTGTGATTCCCCGTCTTCGGACAAAGGCATCCCATTAATAAAATTGCCCATATTAGTGCCCAGCAAACTGCAAACAGCACATGTATGAGACATGCATCTTGGTGAGCTCAGTGACTATCACTAAACTGATTTCATAACCCCCTTTTCATACTATCACTTGTACCTACCTGCAAATGCTGATTTGCAAAATAGAAGTACAATTTGAGTATCTCCTTTCTGAAATTTTTGGAATCAGAAGTGTTACAGATTTTAGATTTTTTTGGATTGGAATATTTGTATATGCATAATTATGTAACTAGATACAATTAAATATCTTAGAGATAGAACCCATGTCTAAACATGAAATTCATTTATGTTTCATATGCAACTCATATACACAGCGTGAAGGTAATTTTATGCAAAATATTTAGTGCTTCTGAGTTGCTTATGACACATTATATGAGGAATTCCACTTGTAGTGTCATGTTGCTGCTCCAAACTTTTTTTAAAAATGTTTTATTTAAAGAGAAACAAAAGCATGTAAAGGTTAGAGGTAATGCAGAATTATCTTCAATAGAATGTCTATATTATCAGGCATAATTGAATATAGCAGTATAATTGAGTAAAGCAGTAAATAACAATATTAGTAAAATAAAACATTGTAGACAGTATAAAACTTCAAAGGCAGGTATTAATAAAACCAGAGTGGATATTCTAGTGGATCTTGTCATCTTAAGTGCAGTTGCCTATACTTTCAGACTTGATACTGTCAATCATCACAGCTTTGAATAAAATCTATCAATACAAAATAGCAATCCAACAAACCAGATTTGATTACAATCAGTCATGGTAAAACAGTGTAGATTTTACAGAGCTTTAGATTAAGTTAATAGGAAATTAAGGATGATTACCGTACTATATCCTGTTATTTTTGGGATTACTGTTTGTACCCTCAAATCTAGTACAGGTAGAATGACTGGAACAGAATATAATACATCTAAGCAGAATAGTGTGAGTAATGTGGGTTTTAAATCCTGGCACACTATTAACAATATAGTGCATCAAGGCCTCTATGTTAGAGATTCTAGCCATCCTTCTCTGCCTCATTTCTGCTATGCTATTTCTCTGCCTTGTGTGTCTAGTTTTCTCTTTCATTTTACTGCCTGCCTCACTTATTAAGGCCTTTCTGCCACTGTTCCTAGAATCCTGGTATTTTTTTTCTCTCTCTCTAGAATGTCCTTCAGTATTCTCTGTAGGGTTGGATTGGTGGTCACAAACTCCCCCAGTTCCTCTTTGTCATGGAAGCATCTTGTTTCTCCATTAATTTCTAGTGACAGTTTTGCAGGGTACATCAATATGGGCTGGAGATTATTTTCTTTTAGGGCTTGGAAGACTTCACTCCAAGCTCTTCTTGATCTGATGGTCTGTGTCGAGAAGTCAGCCATGATCCTGATGGGCTTACCTTTATAGGTAATCTGTTTCCTTTCTCTGATGGCTTTTAATATTCTGTCTTTATATTGAATTTCTGGTATCTTGATTATTATATGTCTGGGTGTAGATCTGTTTTGGTTGTAGGTGACTGGAGTTCTTTATGCCTCACATAATTGAATGTCATTTTCTTTTCCCATGCTTGGGAAGTTTTCCTTAATTATTTCCTTAAATAGCCTTTGTAATTCACCTGTATGTATTCCTGCTTCTTCGTTCACATTTCTTATTCTTAAATTGTAGATTCTCTTGTCATCTTCTAGCCTTTGTATTGTTACTGCCTGTTTCCTTGTTGTTTTTAAGAGATCTTTCCTTTCATGATCACACATTGCAAACTTGTCTTCAAGTTTTGATAGTCTATCCTTAGTTTCTTCTAAGGAGTTTTGCCAGCTTTCAGTGGAGTTTTTAATTTCCTGGTAGTCTCTTGGAATCTGCTTCATGTATTGTATATTTTCTTTATATTCTTTATCAAATGTTTCTCTCCTTTTTTGTGTTCCTCCCTTCTTCTATCTGTATCTTTCTGAGAGATGCTTCCTGAGAGCATTTCTTTTATTACTCTACTCATATCTGCTTTACCTGATTTAATATTTCAGTTTTGAGCTCATCTACAAGATCTCGAAGATATCTCTTAATGTCCATTGGAGCCATGTCTAATGTTGTGTGTTTGCCGCCTTCAGTCTCCCTTGTTTTTCCTTTTCCTGGATCAGTGTTCTCATGGTTCTGGGCTGGGGGCCTCCTCCCGCCTCTCTCTCCTGTCATGGCTCTGGCTTCCTCCACACAGGTTACAGTGCAGGTCCCAGCCCCCTTCCCTTTTGGCCACATTTCCTCCGAAGCACACTGGCAAGGGAACTCTGCCCTCTCCTGCCTGCTCTTGTCACTGAGGTGTAAGCAGCAGCTGTGTTTGCCTGCACCTCCCCACCGAACCAACCAAACTTCAGGTGCCTTCACCTGGTTAGTGCTCACTAGGCACAGGGAATTGATTTGGGACTGTTCATTGGGTCCCAGCCAGGGACACACCCAGTCCAAGCAAATCCCATGAATCTGCTCTTGGGAGGGAGGAACCAACTAAAGTCACTGTCACTCCCAGTTCAAGCTTCACCTGCCCGACTCTAACACATGGCCCATTTGGTCGTGCCCTTCCCATCATGGGGGGTCTCATTCCCAGCACTGACCATGGATTAATGAAGGTCCCTTCACCAGCTTCACTCTCCATTGGGCTCACCAACCCCCAACTTCAGCGCTGCTGTGCTTCCTTTGAGTGGTGGTGGTAACAAGTTTGGGCAGCTCTGCCGGCCGGTGTGGATTCAGGCCTTTGCAAACTTGGCAGGTCACCGTGAACAAAAATGCTGTGTCCCGTAATTTTTAGCTGTTTCAATTGTAGTCCCGAAGTATTTGACAAGTTTTTTTATGTTTTAATTTCTTCCTGTGTCTAGAGGATCCATCTCCCTCTGTCTGGGTCTCTCCAGGGTGTTTTATTCTGGCAAGTGAGTTGTTTCTCCTGGGAGGCTTTGTATTTTGTTGCTCACTGATCGGCAATCTTGTCTTCTCTCTGCTCCAAAATTTTAAAACAATTGGAGCATTTCATATTCTCAATTTTCACATTAGGTTTGCTCAATATGTACTAATAAATAAAGGTTTTAAAGATCACAAATAAGCACAAGATTAAAAGACTCAATTATAAAGAGAAGATTCAAGGGAAAATTTATAGAAAGATGATGAAATGGGAAAAGAATCTGAAAATGGGACTTGACTTATTGATGATATATATTTATATATTAATTGAGATATATTAATATATTAATGTTATATATATTCTATACCCCATAGTATCAGTGGAAGATTCCTACTGACTTGGGGCTTGGACTCTTCTCCCTGAATATTAGAGATAAGAGGGAGAAAGTAAAACCCAAGATGGCACTATGGAATATTGAAAGCATTAAATCAAGGTCAAACAAAACATTTCAAAATAAAAATAGAGCTCATTAATTGCTAACTTTGAATACTTACTACATGCTAGATACAGTACTACCCACATGCTTCCTCATTTGCATTGTGTTGATTAGTTTGATGACTTATTCATGCATTATTACCAACATAAAGTACGTATATGTCCCAGCCACTGTTTTAAGCATGTATATGTAGAACTCATTTAATCTTCACAAGAACATAATGAGGTCTATGCTGTCATTATCCTGTTTTATAGATGAAGAAACTGAGGCACAGAAATGTTTAGCAACTTGCCCAAGATCACACAGTAGTAAGCAGCCAAGGGAAGATGGAGACTCTGTTTGTGCTCTTGGTTGCCTTGCGAGGCCTCTTCTCATATCACGATGACATGATTACAATCATAATACTGCTGCTATTTATGTTAGCCTGGTTGCCAAAATTACGAAGAGTATATTGACAAACACAAATGGATTTTCTTTGTTCTTCCCAAAAGATAGAAATTTTAAATAGCATAATATTACCTTGATATGGTCATTGTTATCTATCTCTTAAGGCAAAAAAAAAAAAAAAGCATTTAATTTAGAAAACAAGACCAGAGGTTGCTTCTGATAGTCCAAAGGAAGCAACCATGGGATTCTTTAGAGAATAGGTGTCAGTAGACATCATCAGGATCTCTCCTGCCTGTAGACCTGGGAAGCCCTCCTTAGACATTAAGAATTATGGCCTGGAGTTTCTGCAGAAGAGTAAATTGGACACTGAATTAGGCCTATCCATTCAGTGCTGTTAGGCCAATAAGCAGCTTTTATCCAATACTGTTAAAACCCCAAGATAGAGACTAATGCATGGAGCCTGCTGGCTATGTAGGACTTGGTAGTTGTGCTTTAGTTGTTGAGAGTGGCCAGCCCTTTGCCTTGCATTCCAGCACAAAATGCAGTGACCATTGGTCAGCAGTGTTTGTATGTATACCCTGGATGACCTTTCCTCTTCCCACACTGTAGAGACTGCTTACAGAGCCAAGCTTACCAAGAGGACTTGGTATTTAACAGAACATAAGAAAACCTTTGAAATTTATGCTACAGAGGCTGAATTTACCAATAAATGTAGTTAACATTTTCCTCCAATTAGAAACATATCAGAAGTTTTAGGACTTTAGAACATGCATACTACATAACAAAATTTTGAGTTCAAGAATCTCGTTGCTTTTTGGCTCTTGGTGTCAGCTATGTGTGACTATAAGACTGATGTGACAATGTAGAGTTGGCAATCTCTTGTAGAACTGCAGCCAATGGCAACAGTGACCTCTGTGACCGTGGAATGTGCCATTGGGATCTTGTGGCCTGAGAAGGCAGGGCCAGTATTGAAGGAGCAGCAGATGCCCATGGTCAAAGGGTCTTCTGGGCTCTTGGCAGTGGAGGAAATGAGGATGTATGGGAACTCTAGTGCTCTGTTGGGCCCCTCTGCCTTTAGGCAGGACCACTCAGCCATCCCATCCAAATGAGAATAATCCAGTTTTTAAAGAATCCTCAGGGAAGGCATTACAATCCTCTTTATCACCTTTTACTTTGGCAAAATAATCTTTGGTAGCTGTATGCTTTCCCAATATCAAGAAGAGAAATCTGTCTTGGCAAAGTTATTTTTAAAATGTCTTAGATAGGTAAATGATAGCTGGAGAAAGAAAAGTAGATAGGTGAATAAATGATCCAAGGAGAAAGACAGTGAGAAGAAGTGGCTGTGACAGACAGCTAAACCCTTTGCAATGAGGCATATTTATTATAGAACTGTATGTCAGAGGAGGCCTCTAAAACCCATTCAAAACACACACCATCCTCCATCATACTCCCCTTGCATTTTCCACATTCCCCTACTATAGCACCTTATCGTGTTGCAACATTAGAATTTGTTAGCTGTTGGTCTCCCTGATGGAGTGGGAATCCTGTAAGGCAGAAATTCTATCTTACTCTCTCCTGTCTCAGCCCCTAGCCTAGTTCCAGGCACTTGGTAAGTGCTCCATTGCAAGAAGAATAGAAGGCAGGAAGCAGGAAGTGTGGTAGGTTAACCAATAGGATCAATAAGCTCATATAAGATGATAATGTCCCTTTTAAGGAGTTCATTATTTCTAATGCCTTAATTTTGAATGTTTTCCTGCCCAAACCTAAGCTATCTGCATATTTCACTTCCCCTTGGTGAACTGTCACATTCAAAGCCAAAATGGTACTGCCCCCATTTAACACTATTCTGAGGAACATTTATTCATTATAAAATCTCTTGTCCCTGAAGTAAGTTCCAAAAATGTATTCCATTAGGGTTCATTGTTAATGTGTATACCTTTTCAGTAAGCTAAGTGTTATTGTATGGTCCCTATACAGTGCTATACAGTAGTGTTTACTGACACTGACATCAGTGTATCATACACCAACATTCTTACTCTGCCAGTCAGGACATGCACTGTTACCCCTACCCCTCCAGTGCCCCTGGAATTTTATTTCCTCTGGAATGACTCCCTTTATGCCTACCCAAATACAAATCCTCCCAAGGCTGATTTCCTGGTTGGTCAAGATTTTCCTTTCCCGTAACACATCCCTCCTTTCTCTTGCTGCTGTCTAGTCTTCCTTATTAGCTTATCCTGGTGTCTCACTTTTCTCTATTAACCATGTCTTTATTGTGCCTTGTACGGGGCAGTATGTAAAGCCCTAAGTACCTGCCATGCCTGTATTTCCTTGCCAGGAAGAGCCAGCAGCAGCTCCTCATGCTGAGGACCAGGCTTGGTGTCCTGTGGGCCTGCAATCCTGACCATTACCAAGATAAAACTAAGACTCTGGTTTAATAGAGGCAATAGACTTGCTCTAGGGTAGAAAGCACAGCCTTAAGGCAATCTAGTATAAGAACTCTGCCCACTTGGGTCATTTTATTTTTGATAACAGCTGTCATCTAGTTTGATCTTCCTTGGGAGTTGTAACTGTTCTTAGTGTTGCATATAACTTGTTACTTGGACATTCCTTGGACATATTTATTTTTCTTTCCTCTTCTTGTAGTGATCCTAAGGTCATTGAAGGCAAAGTTCTCTTAATCTTTCTACCACCTCCATACCCGAGCTCTTAGCATTTATTAAATGTTTGTTGCATAAGTGAATGTAAAATACCTAAGCTCTTTGTCTCAACCCTAAGCAGTACATTTCTCCCAACTCTTTTTCAGGTGATGTAGCCAAGTAGAATGAGAGTTAGATGGAAAGGGTTGTTGGATGTGAGTTGGATTGCTGAGCAGGGCAGTGGAAGCAGGAGTAGGTACTGGCCAGAAGTGGTTAAAGGGTGATCACTGAAGATGCCTGCAGGGCAGAGAGGTTTGAGGTAAAGAACTATTGAGACGGGTATAGAGCAGTCTGAAAATAGTGAAGAGGAGCCAGAGAAATGAACAGGGATAGCTGCAGTCTTAAGGAGGGGGACAGAGATGGATAGAGTTACACCAAATCATGCTCATCCAAACCAAAACTTTTCTCCCCATCTAATCAGGCCCAAGTGATTCCTCCAAAGCAGGGCTTGTGTTCTGTTCTTATATATATATATATATATATATATATATATATATATATATATATCCTGAAGGCCTTGCTGCTCATTGCAAGGGAGCCAGCACTTAGGAGGCTCCCAGTAGTGGTTTCCAACCTGAACTAAATTAGTAGAGGTGCATTTCACAGCTTTTCTCGACAGTCAATCCACAGAACCACCAAGGCTACAATCAGTGTGAACCATAAGTTTTCTCCCTTTAAACCAACTGTGCTTTCTTGATACAGTTTAAGTGTGCTTCTCCTTGAGTGATTTCAAGTGCATAGGATGACTTTTCGGCCATTCACGGAGAAGGAATGACATATATAAAGCCTGGATTCAATAAAACATTTAAAAAGAAACAGCTCCTAGCATCTTCCACTATAGACAGTGGTCTGGGCAGAGATTTTTATTTTATTGAATCCAGCTGAATAGTTTGACTACATTAATAATGGGACTCCATTTTCAACAACTGCCTCCCAGTCTTTTCCTCTAAAAGTCTTATGATACTTAAGCAACTGCTAATACATGAATAATTGTTGGTGGCATCATGTCCTGCCATGATTTGACCACCAGGATGAGGTTTTTCTTGTACATAATCTGTAGTTCTTGAGCATGCTATGTGTGAGTCTACAAGATCATATTTAAAACCGAGTAAGCAAATCTAATTATAGTCCTGATTTGGGTTGTATTCAGTTTATTTATGTGGAGAAATTAAGGATTTGTAAAGCTTCTGTTTGGTGCATAGTAATATATGTCTGGGATAAGCATGGAGGAGTACCGCCATTTTGCAGGTCCCAAGTGAACTGGGAGAATTTTTACCTACACATTTCCAAGAAAACCCTGTTTAGCTCCCATACTACCATACTTCTTTTAGGAGCTTCCCTGGAAGATTATTTCTCACCATAAGTGTTTTTAAAATAAGTTTTATTTCTGCACCAACTGTCTTTACTGTGGACTTCAGTGATGGTAAGTTTTTGTATACTGTAGCAAGGTATTTCTGTGAAAGACAAGCATGTATGGCTATTATTGCCTGTTTTGTCATTTTGTTGAATATTCAGTGTATTTATTGCTTTCCACAGAGCTTCCTGCTAGGATAGAAAGTAAAGTTTACCTTTTGGTGACAGGCAATCAAATTTAACAACAGGCTAACAGTTTGGTAAAACCTCGCATATTATACCTTTCTGGCAAAAATAAAACACTTTCATCTGAAATTATATTTCTGTGGAGTTAGACACTGTTGGGCCATACAGGAGTGAAATATGTGATACCTCTCCTGAAAGAACTTGTAATCAAACATGACTCCTAGATCAAGTAGCAAAACAAAACTTGAGACTAGATACATCAGTAAGTATTGGAAAGGTTTAGAAGATGTAAACATTAAAGATAGATTGAATGGTCAGGTAAGGAAGGCCACCTGAGAGACTTTCAGGTGGGATGAGCTGCATTGAAGGAATGTGTTAAGATTTGAGTGGAGGAGGTCGGAGAGCTCCAGGAATGTGACGGTACAGAGAATGAGGAAGAAGGAAGGTGGTTGGAGGGAGAGAATGAAGGCTCTGGATAGGAGTGAGGGCTCTGGTATCTTCACTGGAGAGGCAGTGAAGACATAGCCCTGGAGGAGCTAAGGATAAATTGCACAGTTAGTGTATGGTGTTAGAAGATAAGTAAAGAGAGGCCAGATTGTGACAGTCTATGCAGAGCAGGCAAATGAGTTTAGATCTGGTTTAATAGAAAATAGGAAGTGAGAAAAAGGTAGGAAACACTCTCTAGAGTGTTTGACAGCTGTGTCTCTGTGTGCCTTCCTGCATCAGCAGCATCCAAGCTAGCCCAGTGCTATTCTCCAATGCTTGAGGAAGAGGAACAATTTAGGAAAATTAAAAACACTTGAATATATGTGAACTACCAAGTCAAACCACCGCAGGTCCTAAGAACAGTTTCTGATTGAAAAATAAAATATTGGTTGATTTTTGGTGGGCGCAGGTGTTAGTATTATCTCTGCCTTATTAAGTCTACATTTCTACCTAAGAAAAAAGAGGCAGAATTTAAGAGTAGTTTTTTTTGTTGATATGGAGGCTCATCATTTTAGACTTTTGAGCATTTTTCTCAGGGTTTCCAATGGCCTACTACTAATAATGTAGGTGCATTGACCCTTTGCCTGTTTCTCTCACCTTCAGTTGAGGGGTGAAGTCCCTAGTTTCCTCTGATGGGCACCTTCCAGGTCTGAGTGCACAGTGGGCAGCCCCAAGCAACTCATCTCTGTCGTTGCTTCCTTGCCCTGTGGTGAAGGGAAATAAACAGCACGTGGGAGGGGGAATCTGTGTTCTAAGAACTGCTCTGGTTTACACATCTATAGACACACATTGTAGGTCACATGTCCTGGCGGGTGAAACTGAGGATGAGTCACTTAAATTACTCATACAGAAAGAAATATGTTTTTGAAAGCCAGCACCATTGGCTCACACACAGAGCTTAGGGAGTGAGTGGGCAGCCCCATAAAGCACTCAGGCCTCCTGTGAGAACTGCTGTGCACAGTGCCTCAGGTGGAAGAAGGGGCCCTGAGAACCGAGCACTGTGCTGTGGATTATATTTGGAGGTGAGGATCTCTAGGAGAAGGAACCCACATGGATCAGTGAGTGCTTGGGACAAATTTGTCATATAGCTAGTTTTGCTCTCACAGTTTCTTTTTATAGTTAGTAAACTGAGAACTTGGCATGGTCCCTCAATCACACATAGTAGAAGAAAAGACCAGACTCCCTTAGCCTAAAATATGAAGAAATATGTCAACCCAGCAAGAGGTCAGAAGGGAGGCTCAGGAGAGAGATCTCAGTATATTGGAGGAGAAGAGTACCAGAGGTCTTATTAGCTCACTGCAAAAGAGAAAGGATTCCATCCCAAAAGAGATGAAAGGTTCATCTGAAGGAAAAGAAAGCATAAATTACAAAGGCTTCATGTATGTAGCAGAACAATCACCAAGGAAGCCCAAGACTTTGCTTGCTAAATTTGTCCAAGGGAGGGATTTCACCAAATGCAAATGAACAAAGAACAATACATGTGACTCAAAATATCCGTTATGCTCTTAACTTGACAGGGTGTGAGGTAGGGAGGTGACCTTTTCAAGAGTTGAAAGTTGTAAACTTTTCAACCACATTGTTTTGATTACTGAAGATTTAAGAAAGTATTGCCATTTTGGAATAGTGATTTTTTAAAAAAACTACTTCCTGCATAATATTCTGGAGACCATTTTCATTTTGTTTTTGCTTGAAACATATATTATTCAGATGTGCGTGAATTATCTCTTAACTTTCATGAGAAATGAACATTTGCTCAGAAGTCTGTAAAGACCTGGCTTCCGCTCCATGGTTCTGACAAAAGAGATGATGAAGTTTAGGCCCAATAGAGCAGCAGTATCCTCATTCCCACCTGAAAGGAAATCCATGTAGCCATGATTTTCCTTTTGGCCCAAGCTCCCTATCCTTGACAAAGCACTAGAACACTGTAGTACCAAAGTGGAGATGGAGTATGTGGATGGAGGGGGTTGAGGGGTAACCATTATGCCTCATCTTGGATGTGTTAGTCTGAGCCAGACATTCCCTGAAGGGCTTCTCTGAAATCTGGGAAACAGGAAATGCTGAGAAAACGTCTTATTCGCCTGGTCATATGAACTCCTCTTTTGGTGTCACAACAGAATTTTGGAAAAGAGGACTCTAAGCTATGGTTGAATGTTCACTCCTGTGAGAATATAGCAGATCTGACTGTTCAGCCTCAACTTCCCTCTTTCTAAACATGTAAACCTTGATGTCTAAAGGACAAATCAGAAGATAAAGCTGCAGTCTCAGTTAGGTGGTCAAGTGCCAACTGAGCTGCTGAGAGGGGCTGGGCACCTGTCCTGAAAATTCCCTTGGCATTTCATAAAAGGACCTGTCCCTAAGGACTTGTTAGTGCAGGCTCATGCTCTGTCTTCACAACTGTCTGCTATACATGTTTGTAGTAGATGATGAATGATTTTTCTGGGAGGATAGATATGCTGTATATCCAGGGGTGGATGTATTATCAATATTCATTAAGTTGTGTTCAATTCACTGCAAGTACGTGATACCTTAATGAAAAATTTTAAGGTAATAAAGTGGGCTGAGTTTGTAAAATTAAAAAAATATACTATATAAATAACCTTATTGAAAGAGATTTGGAACATGAGTTGGCCAGCAGAAAGTAAGAAATGTATAATGCGGGCAGTCCCCACAGTAAGATGAGCTAATTTGGCCCAGCTACTAGAAACTGTATCTGGTTATGTACATTTATCTGGCTTTATAGGTATTTTTTTGTGTCTTTATGTCCATCTTGGTTTGGCTTATTTCCCCATTCAACTGGATTTTGACTTCTATTTCCTGAGTACAACTCCCCCACAGCACCTAATACTCTAGATCTATACAAAGTGAATGTCCAATAAATGTCCAGGTTTGCTTCCCCTCTCACTGGAGCATACTATCAAAATTAGCTAGTTCACGTTGGCCCTAAATGTGTATGTAAAGAAGGAATGTGAAAAGAGAAACATTCATACTTGCACTAGTTTTGAGAAAATTCCTAAGTATCTCTGCTGCTAAAAAATCGAACTCAGAACTTGTACTTTGGAGAAGCTATTTTTCCCCAATCTGAAAAACAAACATATATCTTCAATACACAATTATTCTCATTTTACAGGAAAGAAATGGACTTATTTACTATGGGGAGAGTGAATGGTAGGCAGTTTCTCTCTGTCCTCTCTCTCTCTCTCTCTCTCTCTCTCTCTCTCTCTCTCTCTCCTGTCTCTGGGTCTCTATCTCTGTCTCTCTGTCTCTGTCTCTCTTTCTCCTTTGAGGCAAATCAGCAAAGCAGGCTTGAAATTTCCTGCAAGTTGTGCTGTGACCCTTTGCCCATTTGTACCTTTGTATATGGAGTTTCATGTTTTTTTCTGACTAGTCAGTTTTTCTTTTCTTTTATTTTTTTGTCATCATCTCATGTTGAAACTAGAGAGGAAGGGAATGGGAGGGCAAATTGCTAATATCAGAAGCTTCTGGAAATTCCCCTTTTATGCTACATGAGTCTTTAAGAATAGTTCTCTTTCAGTTGTGTTTTTGTGTTTTGGGTGATAGTTGGTGCTCTGAGCCCTACATGCTGGTGGGGTCCAGTTTACTTAAGCGCCATCCAGCTCTCTAGGTCAGAAAGTGGTAGGGAAGATAACTCCAATTACACTGCTTGGGAGAAAAAAATTTTTTTTTAAAGTAGATAACAGCATAGATCTAGGTTCATGTGATTTTCAATAATTAGCTTACTTAGCTGTTCCTTTTATAAACTGATAAATCTCAGATGACTTAATGGCTCACCACTGCCTAAATGGGTAGGCAGACAAGCAGTTCTATAAATTTCTGTTGACATTTTGCACGTCAATATATATGATCAGTTCCAGTAACACTTTGACTCAATTGAAACGGTTTTCAGATCAATTCATTGCAAGGCTGTTTTTAAAAAACTATTTCTTACAGTTTTTGGGGATACTTTATTGAAGATAAATGCAAGCCTTAGAACTGAGTACAGTGACGGCAGGGTCCAGTGGATTTGCAACAGGTTAATGCAAACTTGGAAGGGCCCTTGGAGAAAGGCAGATCTTACTGCTCACAGGCTTTTGGCTCTCTGGGGGTCCCTTAGGGCCCAGCAAAGACTAATGGCTGGAATGTAGGAGAGCATGTGACAGCCAGTCCCAAGCCAGGGCTATGAAGGACTATGCTAATTAGCAAAGTGTCTGCTTGGGTTAGGTCACTTACTGGCCAGATAAACAGTAACAGGTTATTTCTGAATTGGCAACAGGACAGAGGGCTAAATGCTTCCATTGTGAAGTTGTTCAAGGCAGTTACTTATTAATAGCATCTCAAGACACGCTAAGGTAGACAAGAAATCTACCCTCTTCATCGATTCCTCTAGTACTTCTTCGCTTTTCCAGCTTCCTCACAGTCCACCCCTGCAGCTTGAGGAACCCCCTTCCTGGAGACTCCCCTCAGCACAGGGTAGCCTCCTGGCCTCCTGGCCTCCCGGCCTCTGGGGGCAGCTGGTTCCCTTCCCCAAACAGAAGCATCCCAAGTCTCCAAACCAGTTAGACCTAGACAGAGCTTCTCTCATGAACTATCTTGACTATTGAGTTTCTTTTTTCTGCTACGTCGAGCCCTGTATACGTTTGTTTTTGTTCTAATTTTGGCTTTAAAAAAAAAAAAAGAAAAGAAAAGAAAAAAGAATGTTTGGGTACAGTGTAAAAGTTTTCTCGTATCCAGACTGGAAACTCCCTAATCACTCTGAAACCGGACAGGTGCTGAGCAGTATTTGTTTCTGTGTCAATAAACAGCATGTACTTGGCCCAAAAGTAAACTCTTGTGGTAACTGTAGTGTCCCTGGGCCTGTGTCACCATTTGAGAAGGGCTGAAAGACCTGTCATAGGAGGAAGACCTACATCTTGCTCCTTCTTTTTAAATCTTATGATAGGGACCATCTAGTGTTCTCTTTATGATATTTTGATGGCACATGGCATGTAAACACAGGTGTGACTTTACACGGTGGACTGCCTTACAATTAGAATGAGGGAACATAATGCCAGCTGGAGTTTAAGGTTGAAGCTGAAAACAGCTAATGCTAATTTTCACTGAAAACAATGTCACAGAGCAAAACCTCTGTGCCCCTCCAGGGTATTCTTTTCAATTGTCTTTTGTGTAGTCTGATAAATCGATCACAAGCAAAGGGTTTCCATGAAATAAGCCATCTCTTGAGCTGTAGAAATACTTGGTGAGATATATTCTTGGGACACACTCACACTACCCTCTTGGGGCTATATACCTAGTCCCTTTCTGAGTGGGATGGAAATGATGGGAAACTTGACTTATAACAAGGTATCATGATGTGTCTTGTTCTGTCTTTTGTGCTGACTGGCATTTCATTTCCTTGCCACTCAATGTCCTTGACTTAAAAAGGGATTTTGATCAGATTCTTTTAGCCTCTTGTATTCTGGTTTTTCAGACAAAGGCTCAGTCTATAAGCCTAACCCCAAATGGTACTTAATTCCTCAGGAAAAAAAAATTTGTCAGACCCACAATTAACTTAATTGTTTATTTGTGCAAAGGCTGACTTGTTTAGCTCTAGAACTTGCTGTCTGAATGTGAAAGAGGTTGGCCCGGAATTTGTGTTCACACAAACAGTTGCTGTGGCTTTTACTTGCTTAGCACCAGGAGACAAAATGGAGGAGAAATGAAAGAGGAAAACACAAGTTCTTTAGGGTGTACATGTTACTCTTGAAGCCACCCGCTTGGCAAGCACTTCTACCTGAATCCATTGTTGTCTGGGAAGCTGGGCGGTCAGGTCCTGGGTATGGTTATGAGCCACTGGGTTGCAGCTAGTGAGCAGAGCAAGAGATGGCCCTCTAATCTGGACTTGGAAAGTGACTCCAGAGCTTCTGAAAGAAGCTTCTATTTCTGTTTATGTGAACATTGGGTGGTAGGAGGACACCAGTAGGTGGCATCCAGGTAAAGGTAAGATTGAAGGTAGGGACAGCTTTGGGCATCTGCATAGATCCAAACAGTAGTCTAAGGCCATGGATCTCCAAGAAGGCAGTTTTACCTCCCAAGGGACATTTAACAAAGTCTGGAGACATTTCAGTTGTTATAACTAGACAAAAGTTTCTGTTGGCATTTAGTGGAGAGAGACCAGGGATGCTGCTGATCTTCAGCAGTGCACAGGGCAGCCTTTCTCCCCTAACGAAAAGTCATCTGACCCAAAATATCTGGTGATCTAAGAACTAAAGCCTGGTAATATTTTACAAGTTGACAACACTAGGTTGCTATGAATGGGAAAAGTTATTAGCATTTTTTCCCCAAGGGACAAGCCACTGCCACTGTGTCTCACTCTGTGGTTGGAGAAGATGTAATGTCAACTCTTGATCCCATTACCTCTTTGTCCCTCCTCATCTGATCATTTCCTTAACTGGGTTGTTGTTGTTTGATTCTCAGTAAACCCTCTGGTTTACTGAGGGCCTTCATGGCTATTGAGGTTTCTGGCCTTACTGGAAAAGTAACCTCAAGCAAGAAAAAGAACAGTGTCGAGAAAGCCAAATGTACTTCACTTTGATGACAACTATGGCCATATTGGGCTGAGCATGGGTCATGGGTTATGGAGGGTTTGCTTCTAATCTACAAAAAGAACATGAGTGGGCATCTCAGAAGGGGTATGGAAAAGAAAGAGAGAGCTCGAGGTAATCCTCAGTTCAGGGCAAAGCCCACAGGACCTGCAATTGGCAGAGTGCATAGCATCTGACCAAGCAGCCGTGCTTGTCTCTACCCCACCTCCTCCACCTGCACTGAATGAATGGCTACATTTCTGTACTTTCCTCAGCTTCTGCCTCACTTGCTTGCCCATCCTTCTGTCTCTGTCCCTTTCCTTCCCCTCCACACCAAGAGGGGGCAGCAGAGAGCAGGAGACAGGTCCAAACAGCATGAACCCTGTCACTTTATCACCTCTTCTGCACCCCCAACAGGCAGACCCTCTGAGCCTTTCCTTTCTACTGAGCTCACTCCACCAGAGAACCGCCCCACTCAGTGCCCAGATCCATGCTGATCTGGCACTCAATCCTGTTCTGACTCCTCAGAGCCCATCTCATGTTAGGACCTGCTGCATGGCCTCCTGAGAGTGTCTCCACACTGACTGGTCCTTCAGGTAAGAGGTCTACTGTTTTTAGGTCCACCACCTTTCCCAGAGTCTGTTTCATTCCACTCTGGCAACTGAGGAAGGAAGGAACTGCCACTTGTTTTCTCTCACTGGACCCTTGGCCTATGACAGCTCATATATCCTCACCCCATCCTTTGTGACCAATGGTATATCATCTTTTTATTTTTATAGAAGAACAAATTGAAGCACAGAGACAGTAGATGTCATGGCCAGGGCAAAGTTGTGAAGTAGTAGAGTGGGGAACCAAGGAGGTAGCTTTTGTGCTGAGGTACAAGAGGCATGTAAAAAGCAGAATGGCATCCCAGCAGTAGGACATGGCTAGAGCTGTGAGCTTTCAGGTAGATGGTGCCGCCAATGATCAGTAGTCATGTGGAGTTCAAGGTATGAGGCTGCTGGGAAAAGGGGTAGACACTCAGGGCACTGGATAAAGGGGGAGGGAGACACGATTGCTTTGTAGACTAAAGGGAACCCCTGGGAGCAGTGGGGACAGGTCTGTATGGAGCAAGTTCAGGTAGGAGACTCTTGCCATTATCTAGGGGAGTGATGCAGTGGGGTAAGCAGAGCTGGTATCAATGGGACTGGAAAGAGGAGACATTCCTAAGAGATCAGAAGGATAGCAATGGGATGTGAGTGGGCAGAGGAAAGGGAGGAGTAGAGGTTAATCCCAGTTACACAGCTATGCTGTGCGGTGTCAAGGAGAGTGGATGGATTCTGAGAGGCAGATCTTTTTGTGTGTAGTTCATTGTTTTCCCCCTGGAGATAGATTCTTGCTGTATGGCTCAGGCTAGCCTTGAAACCCCAGCCATCTTCCTGTCTCAGCCTCCCCAGGGGCTGGGATTACAGGTATGTGCCACCACACCTAACTAGAGAGGTAGATTTTAGGAGGCTTAATGAGTTTCCTTTGGGATATGCTGATAAATTTGGTTGTAAACCAGAGTTTGAGGCATATAAGAGTTGGGAGCCGTCAGCCTAAAGATCTTATAACAGAGTTATGACTGAATTCATTAGGGGACATGAAGTCTCAACTTTATAGAAGATAGCAATTTCCATAAATATGCCCCTCTGTGTGGAACAGTAGTGCCTTTATCTTTGTTCTTAAACCACCACCCCCAGCTTGGCAGAAATGGCTCAAGGTTGGAAGGTTCATGTATGCAATGAATAAATGGTTTAAATCCTTTCTCTGCCTTTAGGGGTTCATTGATGTCTCCAGCAGCCACACTGACACTTCTCCTTTCCAGAGTCCATTTCTCACTTTTAAATATTCTTGTGGTTAAAGGCTTCTGTCCTGGTGACTGTTTCAGCTATCTGTTCCTCTCTGGACCTGCCATTGGCCTTTTGGATTAGCGACTCTGCCTGGGGCTTCCCAGAGGGCCCTCATGGTGGAGGACAACGTCCAGTATTCTTCCTGATGGGTTAGAAATCCCTTTCAGATGAGGCCCAGCATTTGTCTGGCCTTTTGCACTGAGATCTTCAAGAAATTTCCTCTCCTGTCTACAAAACTATCCTTCCAGGCTGGTGGCTGAGAGCCCACAGGTATTTAGTCTAAATTGAATTTTGTTTCAGAACTTACCTTGACTAATGATTGTAGGAAATAAGATCCAAAGCTTAAAATCTGTGAACCCTAAAAAAAATGAGCCCTACAGTTTCAAATGATCCAAACTCCTCTTTTCACATATGCATTCCCTGTGATCGCCCTATAAATAAAGGCCCCTAGTAAAGAGAAACTGCGGCCTCTGGCCATATAGTGGAAAAATAAGAGTGGGAAGAAATTACGGTCACTGAATGCTAGCCGGCATGCCAAGTGCTTCATAGAAGTCAGTTCATCCTCATGGCAACTCCATAGCTAGAATCTTTTATTTTCCCTGTTTTATGAATTGAGAAGTTGGAACTTAGAGAGGTTAAAGAATTCATCTAACCCAAGTTTGATGTAAGATTCCAGGTAGGAAGAGAGAACATCTAACTCATGCAGCTCATCGACGCAGCCAGTCACTGGCAAGTCAAAGTTCCAGCTCAGACACGGCTGTTTCTTAAATGTTTGCTCTGTCCTCTCTGCCATGCTGCCTCCTGGCAGTGGACTCAGTGCCCCAGAGAGGGGAAGGTGGAGATGCAGAGTCAAAGGCCAAGTAAAATAGTTTCTCAGAGGAGAGAGAAAAGCAAGCAGTGGCTGTTCATGCAAGTGAATCTGATGCCATCTGAAACCTGAGCTGAAATTACACGGGTACATCTGCCTCTTGTATTCTCTGCTTAGGACAAAATTTTCAAATAAAATGAAACTAAAATTAAAGAGATGGTAAAGCATTATTACTTGACCAACCCACCATCCTGTTCTAATGGATATCACAATATTTTGTCAAACCTAAATAATTGCATCTAGCAGGAAGAAAGGAACCTCTGGTAGGACAGGCACATGATTTGTTGTGTTTTGTCTCCTGAGAAACTCGAAGTTTATGTTTTAGTAATAGAACATTTAAAAGTAGCACTATGTTAACTGATTAGCTTTTTGCACAAAGGTTATAAAAATCAAAAAACAGAATTTGGTCATTTGCAATGTCTTTTTTGTCCTCATTTGCCTTCAGTTAGTAGTGGTTCAATAAAATTAAACTAACTTTGGGGGGCAGTTTTACAGGTTAATGAAAACATTCTTTTATTTTAGAATTTCTTAAGAGATATGTTTTTTAAATTTCAAGTGCTTAGAATTGGGCAAACAAGGTGTTGACAGATGGAAGCTCTGCTGAGCAAGTAATGACCACATCAAAACACCAGCCTCGGGAGGTACACCCCAATTCTTCGTTCATAGCAGGCGCACTGGTTTGGAGTCAAATGCATATCTCTAAAGCACTCAAACATTGTTTTCTCTTGGTTAGATAAATACCTTCCTTGATGTTTACATGTAACTATTTGTTCATGAGTCTCTAGTAAGCAGCATAAAGCAGTAAGAATGTAAAGGAGATAATTTTCAGGTTGGCTGTTGGGTAAAGCCTCTCTGATTTGATCAAGGTTCAAGGGTTCCCTACCCAAGCCCCTGCTTGCTGTTTTGAATTGTATTTATCTGATTGTCATCCAAAGCTGCCCTGCCAACCACTGTAGAACACATACATAAGTGACAATGAAGTTTTCTCCTCCTGTGGTAGAGTGAGCCTTGAGAAGTAGCCAGCGGGCCCATTTAACTCTGTTTTCTAGCTCATTTATCCAAGGGCTCAATGCACCACTGAAGCCCTTCATATAACACAAAGCCAGTGTTTGGGGGGGGGCATTTGGTTTCAACTTGCTTGTGTTTGAACATTTATATTCATAATAGTGCTAATCTCTAAGGGACTCAAATCACATTAAAAGCTTTATCTTAGGCTGCCAAGGAAATTAGCATGTATCCACATGACTGGGAACTATGAGAAATTGGGCTGGGCCTACAGAAATTTAATAAGCTCCAACTTTCATTTCAATTATCTTTTCCATGAGATTTTGTTTTGAAACCCATGAAGTCAGGCCAGGCCATTAGCATTCCCTGTGCATACATAGGCCCCTCCTACACGCACACGCATGCATGCAGTCCTGTCCAGCCTGTGCCCCTTGCCCAAATGAACAGCCCTTCTCTGAACCATATGTCTGGGCCACACCTTCTGCCACTTTCTGACTTCACATATTTGTCTCCAACCAGAGAGAGAGGAATGATTATATTTTTCTTGTGAGTCCACCTCAGAATTTAGGTCATGCCAGTCATGTAACTGATGTCCAGTAAATGCTACAGGATGGAAGTTAGCATGGTAGGGGGTTAGTCTTAAGGAAGTAGAGGAGCCTTCAGGTATGGGTCACTGTCACCCATGTAGGGTGGGAGTTTTGGGGGGAAAATTTGAATAGATTAATTTGACTATTGTATAAGGCTAATTTGTAGGGGGAAAAAAGCACAAAAATAGGGGGAAAATCCCTCTTGGCAATAAGAGAGATGAAAGAGAAGCAGGGAATGCCCCTGAGTGCATTACAGAAGAGGAAACCAAGATGACTTAAGAAGTAATTTGTTGAAGCTACAGCGAGAGATCAGTATAGTCAGGATGAAGAGAGGCCCATTTGCTTTCTCAGCAGAGACCCAGTTTAGCAATCACTGAGGAGCATTGCCTGTCAGACTAAAAATATAACAGGAATTACCCAGTAGGGGTTGGAGATCAACACTCCTCCCCACCCCCAACCTGGATGGCTGGAAGACTCTGAAGCATCAAATTTGAAGTTGCAGTCCAACATTCCTAGAGATTTTACTGCCAGAAGCTCTCTAAAAATGCATGAGCTAAACTTTGGCTTTTAAAAAAAAATTAATATTTAAATCTTCTTTTCTGTCCCTACTTGGAGAATGCTGGTGTGTCAAGACTGGAACAGCTCACTAGAAGGCTGAGTAGGAGTCTAGTAAAATTGGGGACAGTGGGCCAGAGAAGCCAGAGTGGTGTTGGTTTCATGGAGTAGGGGAAATATAACCCAAGAAAAGACTGTTGAGAGCAAAGAAAAATACTCAGAAAAAGTGGGAGCGAACTTAGAAGGATAAGAAAAGGGAAAAAATAGAGCAGATGCACATCACAATAAAAATCATTCCAGTGCCCACTGGGCAAGTGATTTTTGTGTTTTCTTTGATTTTTACCAGGCCTACACAACTTTTTCTTCCTTTTTTCTAAATGCTCCTTTTTTTAATCCACAAAGATTGCTAGAAGGTAAGAGTAGAGTGCTTTCTGTGAGCCCACTCTTGAAGTGAATGTTCCTGAACTGAGAGGACCACAGCAATATTTCCACCAGACCTCCATTTCTTCCACTTTCAGACCAACCCAAGCAAAACAGAGAACCATGCATCAGGACAAAGGAAACTTTTCCCCCTAAATCTAAAATCCTTATGTCAAGATCATCCTCTGCAGGGAACCATATTGTTAAGCATTATTCCAGACTCGAAACAAAAGCTAGATACAGCACTAGAAATCAGTATTTTTAGTTCATCTCCTTTCCTCCTTCCTCACTGCTTGCCCTCTGCCAGATCATGATCAGAAATGATCTTTCTTACCTGAAAGGAAAAGTGGAGATCTCATTGAGAAAAGGCTTTTAAAAAAAGACTGAGTTACTGCATTATTGTTTGGACTCTCATTGTTAATATAAGAATGAGTCTCTCTTCTTGTTACATGAGTGGAGGGTGGGAGAATTACTTCTTATTGGGAGAAATAAATGACACAAGCAGAAACTAGACTTAAGTCCTTCAGTCTCAGCCAACATGTATAATATAAATGAGCTTGCTTTTCCCTCATAATCTAAACTTTATCAAAGAGACAAGGCTATTATAAATGGTAAGTTACCACTGTATTCTAGCCTGTAACATCTTGGCTCTGGGCAAGCCTATTTTGCTGGGAATCATAGCTGTGGGTAGGGAGACCATGGGATACAATGGACAGGCAAGATAGTTTATGTCCCATTTTTTAGTTTGAACACATTCTTCACTGCTGACTAATGATGTGTCTGTGGAAAAGTTATACATTCTTGGTCATCAGTAAAATGGGGGTGACGGGGGTAACACTTTACCCATAGGTTGTTGTGAAGGTTACACTGGTTGATAGATAGGGGCTCCTTTGTCATCTCTATGTGCCCTGTATTTGTGTGTGTGTGTGTGTGTGTGTGTATATATATATATATATATATATATATATATATATATATTATATGCACCAATATAAAAAATAAAAGGAGAAAGTTATCATTTCATTGCCAATATATGTTCACTCTTTTATTTAACAAGCATTTTTTTTGTCCTACTATGTTCCAGGCCAGAGGTCAGGAAGCTCTTTTACCACTTCATAATACTGCATTGTTTTATTATAAAATTTTTCCCAAGTGCCAATTTTGGAATCTTTAAAAATCCAGACACAAGTCCCAAAGCCAAATAGATTAAGGAATAAGCTAATTTTTAAAATAACAAGTCTTTTCTTATATTCTCGTCTCATTTGTATGGGGCTGGTAATTTTTAAAATTAGATTTTCTTTTAGACATTTCATTCTAAAAATGATAACAATTCCCTGTCCCTTGTAATTGCATTTCTTTTGATTTTCTTTTATTATGACTTACATGTCGCTGACACGTTTTTTTCCTGGAATGCTTAAAGTATACATCATCCAGCTAAAAGGAAAAAAACCACTGTCTTTATAAAAATGGAAACAGAAAGAGGGGGAAAGTGGATATTCCTCTCTTTTGGTTCCAAATGGGGGAAGGCCTTCTTTCCTTGTTCTTCATACTTGCCAAGGTTGATACAATGGAACCAAACCAGTTTTGAGTTATCTAAAATGGAAAAAAGTTTCCTTAAGCTCAAAGAAAAATTTTTTCACAGATTGACAACCCAAAAATGATCCAGTAGATTTTCTCTGTAATGGCAAAGGTGGGGTTAGGAAGGAGCATTTTGAGAAAAGACTTAAAGATGGACAGTTTCTGTTTAGTAGGATGCTGAAGGAAGTATGGGCAGGACCACGCGGAGGGGCGGCGGAGGAATACTCAGGAATCCTGAGTCTCATAGGTTCTATCACCTGAGGAACAGGGCGGAAAAGCATACAGCTCCTCGGGTGGATGGATTAACTTGTCATCAAAAGTTCCCAGCAATGAATTTATGATTAATACACCATGCACATTTCTGTAAGGCATCCTTTAGTTTTTCATAAAATCATCTCAACACTTTTGAAATATGGCTTTTGTTCCATTTAAAATGGGGCCTTAAAAGAGTTATTGCATGGATTCTTAAGCAGAAATAGATACAGTAGTTGGACCTCTGAAACCCTGCCTGGGATTCTAATTCCTGGTGCCTTGAAGGGTTTGGCACATGTTTCTTTTGATGTCTAGAATATCAAGCACATTCCTGGTTTGTGTATTATGGCAGGTCATGTCCCAGTTCACCTAGTATAAAACCACCTCTAGGTTTCAGGCCTCTGTTGGCACCCACAATAGTTGTGATGGAGCTCTGAATGCTTAATGAGAACCAAAAAGGGTACAAGAGCCTGATTCTTTCAGCCTCCTGATTGCTTAACACTTTTTATCCTCTCTACTTTTTATGCACAAAAATGAGAGCCCTAAAATCTAAACTTTATATCTCCTTTAGCAGGCCATAGGACATTCTCTTCCCATTACAAATGAGGCTTTTGAAATCCACGTTGATGACCAACTGGATGGCAAATAGAAGACCTAGAAAGCAGTGGTCAGCTCTCGGCCCCACAGCTTGCCCTCATGTGAACTGTGACACATGGAGGGCATCAGACCAGCTTGGACAGTTGTCCATGTGGGTTATGCTGATAAATTGCTCAACCAGGAGGGCAGTGCTGCTCAGGTGGTTGCCTTTGAAAAGCTGTGCTCCAGCACCAGATACTAAAACTTTGGAATTCCGGCTTTCTCACCAAACATAATATAGACCTGATGGTAATGAAATTATAGTTTTTAATATTTAAAGTCTCCTTTAATAAAATTACCTTTTCCAAGTGATGTCTGTTTGATTCTGTAATCCATTAACTGAACTTATGCCTGAGGGACAAATATCTTTTAAAAATCTCCAGGTGTGTATGAAATAACCTTAATTTTTATTTAAGCTTTCCAAGGTGTTTCAATAGGTTAGGATTACTTTCAAAGACATTTAAATGATGTTTCAGGTTGAAATGGAAATAACAAGTGCATAAAATTGTAAGACTTGAGAATTTCAAGAATTTGGCAGAGGTGAACACATACAAAGAAAACATGAGCCATAGATGTTTTGTTATGTTCCTTTATCTGACACGGATCCCTCTCCAGTTGTTCCATAACTGTAATATCAGTATTTAACTCCATGAGGCTTAGAGGGGGTTTGTACAACAAGCCTTTGGCTAACTTCAGCCCAGATCACGAGACTGGAGTCCTGTCAGACTTCCACAGTGAGACAGCAAAAATGAAGGTTCACATTACATCATCCTATTTGAAGCCCAACCCACGTTCCCTATAAAAGTCCAAGACTAGGGTCCTCTGATCAAGAGGAAGTCCCTGACAGCTAGCCAAGCCCTTCTGTCAACTTCAGAGGTCTCACTGGTTCCACTCAGCCAGCATTTACTCCTTCCCATATTCAAGGGCATGGAGAATTAACGTCTTTCATAAAATTTAGAGCAAGCTTGTTCTAGAACAGTACAGGCAAATGGAGAACAGGATAAAAAAAATCAGAACTAAGGTATGAACTTTAATTGATAAAATATAAGACAAGGAGGGAAAAGAAAAACAAGGTAAAAGATAAGGACCCGGGAGAAGATGAAGAGGTGGTAAGGGGTTTGTGACGTAAGGGAAGTGTCCTATTAGAGTGGAGGCCAGAGAAATCAGTTTGGAGGATCCTGGAGGACCTGGACTACGAGCAGCTCATTTTATCTCCCACATACCTGACTCTTTAGTCAACCTAGGAGC
The DNA here is from genome assembly GCA_004027455.1 of Hydrochoerus hydrochaeris. Lineage (NCBI taxonomy): Eukaryota > Metazoa > Chordata > Mammalia > Rodentia > Hydrochaeridae > Hydrochoerus > Hydrochoerus hydrochaeris. Next base: position 103,330 of record PVLA01005411.1, on the reverse strand, counting down.
AGGATTAATACCTCCCGTGCTGAGGTAGAGCTGAGCTTATGTTGGTTGTTTGATGTGCACAGTGGACCTGCAATTCTGTTTTCATTGGTTTATCTTTAATTGGGTGGTAATATTATTAGAAAGGTAGTGCTGAACACTTTCTCTCTTAGCATGTACCTCTGGAAATGTTGCACAAAAGTGTTTCTGACTTATTAGGTCTGACTGTGACAATCATAAATGCTACCCCACAAACTTGCGGCCTTCCAGAAGCAAGCCTAACATTAAAGGATTAAGCACAAATCGGTTCTTGTGAAACATTCTGGGGGTAAGGTCCCAGGAATTTAAAAGTCTTCGTGAAACAGTGAGAAATGTTAAAACTGAAACCAGCAGGGAAGACTTGCTAGTCAGGAAGAAGCATAAGTGACATTTACAGGAGGGAGACCGTAACATTGCCAGCTGCACTGTCTGCCTGCTGAGCAGGAGTGGGTAAGGACAGTGGGTAAGCCACACTGTCTGGGTGGCCTTGCAGTGCTTCTTTCGTCTCTGGTGGAGTGCTGTCCCTGTTCACACACACTGTGGACACAATTCCTCTTGATTACATGGAAACAATTGATCTGGTCCACTGAAAAGACCACCAGTTGTCACTGCGGAAGCTCTTGGACTCCATATTTTAGTATTCTGAATAGGCTTCAAGTTGGTTGGATTAGATTTTGTGACTCAGAGAAATTTTATTCTCCTTCACATTCCAGAATTCCCTGTGAAACTGCTCTGTAAATATGAAGAGTTTTCCTGAATGCTAGGGAAAAGATTTCTCCTTTGCAATCTGTATCTATATCACACAACATTTTTAATCAACCTTGAGGTGGTGCATGCAGCATCCAACAGGGTCAGACCACAGGCTGGGAGAATTCCAGAGTACGATATGCATGTTCCCGTGGGATCAAATTCTGCAGCATGCCTGGGGCAAGTGGAATGGGGTGGTCCGTGTGATTTGTGGTTTCTCGTGGTAGTGCAGCACAGTTCCCTAACTTACACCAGCTTACATATACCAACTCGCTTTGCGATCTCCTTGGGATAACCCTGAGTTCCCATCCTAATTCCATGTCCTGAAAAGCCATCTCCAGCTTGCTTCTATTCAGAGTTATTATGGCCCAATTCCTGTCTACTCTTCTGTCCCTTCCAGCCTATTTTTAAAATTCTCAATGCATTTATTCAAGCTTCCTTTGTCTGTCTTTAGAACTTGTTTTATAACCTCTCCAATCATATTTCCCCAGGGACTGAATGGATTTTTTTTTTTTTCTGCCTTCAAGAGGCAAAGCAAAATGTACTCGAAAATCACATGCCTAGGAGTTGTATAGTCTTAGATTTGACCTTAGGCAAGTTGTGAGACTTCTCTAATGGCAACCTCTTCTGTCTCGCTTTATTTATCAAAACCACCTATGAGGCTTGGCACAATAGTTCACTCACACTACATGTCAGATTTAGTGTGTAACCAGAGGTAGACATTAATAAATACTTTGATAAGTGGCTTAGCTGCAGTTGGATCCCTTGATTCAGATATTTCCAAAGGAAGCAGGCCACCACTCATAAAGAAAAACCATGCAGTCTAGGAAAAGTCATCCAAAGTTTGCATCAATTCTTTTATGAAAGCTGGTATATGCATGTGGGTGCGAAATTGGCCAAGTGGTTTCCTTGGAAATAGTGATTGGCTAGGTCTAATGTCCCTCCTTTGACTGCCCAAATTTGAGCTTCTTCTTTTAACCTTAGGGCTGAGCATCTCTTGAGTCATACCTCTGGATAGTATTTGAGTACTTGACTTGAGTAATGAGTATGTTGTTGGTCCTGCTTTGAGGAGCTTGTTGTCATACAGAGAGCCATGGTCTCTTGTCCTCTTCCACAGCACCTGGCACAATGCTGCGCACAAATCAAACATTCACTAAATGTCTGCATCATTGGCCTCTAACTGATTAGTCTGGCCTCAAGGTTTCATCACAGATGTTATAAGATCACATGACCTGCCAGAGCAACTTTGAAAGTTTTAGTTCTGCCCTTTAGCCAAAAAAGTAGTTAGTGTACAAAGCCCGGGTAGTGTGATTCAAACCCATTTCAAGTCCAGCCCACAAATACAAGAGTACCTCCTGCACACACGTTCCCCAGGCTCCACACAGTGCTACAGATGTACGTGGCCCACTATGAGCAGATGACTAGCAGAGACAGTTGCCTGGGAAGTCAGGCTCCCCGGAGTATGGCCATTTTCCTTTTAAATCCTCATTGCCACCACCTGCCAATACCACTGATGGGCTTTGTATGGTGGGTATGTGTGACCTTGCTCATGTCCACAGCAGGCTCACATCACTGCGAGAGTGTCTTGTGTCAGGTCAGCCAGCTGTCAACTGTCCCTCTGGAGGCTGTACTAATGGAAGATTTTCTAGCTCCTTCTCTCATTTGAAGCTCATCCATGATTGCTTTCAGGACCTGTCTCTTTCTCTCTGTGTATACGGCTGTGCAGTTCTGGCAATGGAAAGCACACTGAAAACATCCTTGGTAAACATTTATTTGGATAAGAGGTCACACCAGCATACTTCGTCCATGTGTTAATGAGCCAGAATCCAGAGCTACATCCCCAACCTGGCTCAGAGTTCATACAATCCATGCTAACAGCTCTTGCCATTGACAAAAACTGCATTTTCCTTGTGATAGAAAGGTCTGCTGTCCTTTCTGGGCACAGGAAGACTGTCTGATGAGGAAGGAAGAGGGTTGTCAAAGAGCCAAGCTGTGTGCCTTGAAATGCATCTGGTTTTATTCATGTTGAGTCTTTCCAGGTGAACTGAACTATATCATAAACTACAAAATGAAAGCAGATTTTCCTTAGCACATGGAGCATACTGAAAGTTCAGCACCATCCACCAGCCTCTCCCCCAGAGGATGTAATTGCTCTTCTCTTACTGAGGCCTGGATTGACAGTGTGAAGAAGTGTTTCCTGTGGGCCGCTCAGAGGAGCACCTTGGTCACTTTGACCATCACAGAATGAATGGGTTACTGGGCTGAAAATTGAAGAACCTGAACAGAGTTGGGCTTGTCTTGTAGTGCTTTGAGTGAGATGTTAGCAGGCTACAGGGTTTTCTGGAGAGTATTCAGTTTATTTGCCCCAGCCAGAGAACAGCAGGATCAGCACCACTGGGGGCAAATCTGGCCCTTAACAGACATTTTCTGAGTCTGTGGTAGGTATCAGGCAAGAGCTCAGGAGCCAGTGCAGTGTGGAGCCTCCAGAAAAGATGCTTAGACCAATTTCTTTACTGGTCCTGAACAGCACATGTCAGACAAGGCATGGCTGGAAGCTGCCAGTGCCTGGCTAGCTGCAGATACCACTTACACAAATACCTTTTGGTTTGCTCTTTTCATTCCAGTATATCCCCCCTCTAGGGCTGAAATCACTTTTTCAGCAAGTTCCTATTAGGAAATGCAGGCTCTTTATACTCCCCCCATCCAATCTCCATCAACACTTCCTGATTTAAACAAGTGAGAATCCAACATTCAGCCCCCAACTCTGGCCCTCTACATTTAATCAGTGAAGAGCCCCCTCTCCCTATGCTGTCCAGCAAAGGCATTCTGATGACAGCGATTAGGCCATTCTGCAGAATTTAACAAGCATCTGCTTTCAGTTCCCATTTTTGGCATATTTTCATTAATTAACTCTTGCAGCAGCAAGCATAGAGGTAGGTAGGCCTGACTGTGCCACACAGGGCCACAAGTCAGGCACAGTAGATCGCTGCAAGCCTGGCCGAGACAGTGACGTTCAGTAGAGCATGTTATAGGACACCAAGCCCTATGGAGCACATAGTGATTAGGTTTGTGCTCACATTCAAGTATGGACACTGGGGAGGAGGGCAAAAGACACCTGTAGCTCAAGATCCCAAGGAAAACAGTTGGTGGATGTATTCCCAATGTTCATCTGCGTGTAGAGGCCACAGCCCACATCAGGCAGTTGAGAGTCCTGTTTGATACTGAAGATGAGCAAAATTCTCCACCTACTTCCCATTCTGTGGCACACTGGCTTCCCCAATTCTAATTAAAATAAACATAGTGCTGCACATGGTAGTGCATACCTGTAGTGGCACCTATTAGAAGGCTGGGGCAAGAGGATCACTAAAGTCCAGGAGTTTGAGACCTGCCAGCACAACAGAGTGAGGCCCCATGTCTTTAAGAAAATGGTATGAAAGGTAGTGGGCTCTCTTGATACATGCTGATGAGACTGGGAAAGAGCCTGTGGAATACGTAGCCTGGCATATGTTCATAAAAGCAAAGGGATTGGAAGTAGCAAGACATACCAGAGACCACAACTGTTTGGCTACCATGCTGGAAAGAGGAGGGATTCTAATTAGAAGAGCCAGTGGAAAAGCTGAGCACAGGAAGTTCTGAGGCTAGGTGTGGGTTTGGGAGAAAAGGGGCTGTAGAGATAGACTACTCCAAAGGGAACCTGGGGAGCAGCCATCTGCAGCACTTCTGGCCCAAACGGTTCCTGACATGCATCGGCAAATCCCAAATGATATCCCAAAGGACGCCTGAGAAAGGGTGAAGAATAAGATCATTAACAGTATAAGCCCAGAAGGAGGAACAGCTTTCACACTGAGAAAATCCAGGGCCCAGAGGGAAGCTGAGCTGCTTACCCCACAAGGATGGGGACCCAGACAGCTCTCTGCCTTCCTGACTTCTCATCCTGTGCACTCAGCCATTATGCTACTACCTACTTTTTCTTTTTCTTTTCTCCCTTCCTTCCTTCTTTCTTCCTTCTTTTCTTTTTTCTTTCTTTTTGTTTGAGAATGACAGTAGTGCAAAATTTCTAAATGAAAGAGTCCACTCACCTCTATACCTGTGAAAGGCTTACAGAACAAGCCAGTACATCTGGTGAATTTCACATGGTATAAAAATAATTTATCCTCCCTTCATGGAGTGTAATAAATATAAATTGTTTGTATTGAGATATAGTTCACATATCATGAAAACCCATTTAAAGGAATAAATTCATTGGTTTTTAGCTTATTCCCAAGGTTGGGCAACAACCATCATTATTATCTAATTCCAGAACTTTTTCAGTACTCCAAAACAGAACCAATTAGCTGTTATTCCCTATTCTTCCTTTTCCATGGTCCCTGGCAACCACTAATCTGCATTCTAGCTCTATGGAGTTGCCTATTGTGGACATTTTATCTAGGTATAAGAATCATACAATATTTGACCATTCAAATTGGACTTCTTTTGTTAAATATGATATGCTCAAGGTTTACTCATGCTGTCACATGCATCAGTATTTCATTTCTTTTTATGGCTGAATAATAATTCCATTGTATGCTATGTTTTGTTTTTCAGTTAATAGACATTTGGGTCATTTCTTTTTACTATTTTGAATAATGTTGATATGAGTACTACATACAAATTTTTGGCCAAACATACAGTTTCAGTTAAATTGGATATATATCTAGAAGTTGAATTGATGAGTCAGATGATAACTCTGTTTAACTTTTTGAGGAACCACCAAACTCTTTCCATAGTGACTACACTATCCCACATTCCCATGACCAACATGTGAGGGTTCCCATTTCTCTACATTCTTGCCAACACTTATTAGCCATTTTTTTAAGTATAGCAATGCCCAAAGTTTCATCACAGATTTTGATTTGTGTTTCCCTTATAACTAATGATCTTGGGCATCTTTTTATGTACTTATTGAAAATGTCTGTTCAAATTCTTTGTCCATTTTTCTATTAGGCTAATTATCTTTTTATTATTGGATTGTATTACTTAAGTTTTTTTTCTTTACAGCTCGACATAATTCCATATCCAACATAATATCATAAGGCCCCTGAAATAGTGAAAAATCTTAAGCCTCCCCAAAACAAGAATGGGTTTAGTGCAGGAAGATGCAAGGTGCTCAGAATCTCTAGCCAAAGAAGGCAGTGCAATGAGGAAGGTAAGGAAAAAATGGAGAAACTTTGTTCTAAAGTCAGACTCCCTAGAAGGCAGGTTACTGAGGTCTCAGTGGGTGAGACCTTGAGGAAAGCACCGCTGCCTGGACCTTCCAGGCGATTCTGAAATAAGGATAGCAGCATCACTCCTCTCTTCAGTCCAAGACGTTGAGCATAAATGGGCCTCCATGCACTAAATATGCTGAACCCACTAAGAATATTTTCATACTCATCAGAGCTACTGTAAAGGCTTAGAATATTATGAGCAATTATTATAGATAGAAATATGTCTTATTTCACTTTAATGACACCTTGACACCTTGCTAAAGTGTATTTAGTGACTAAATGAATGAGCAATTTGAAATGAGGTTTCAGAGTCTGATCTAGATGGGGCTTTCAGTCTCTTGTTATAGCGTATCACAGCAAACTGATGAATTAGAGGGAATAATTGTTAACACATTTTAGCATATTTCCCAACAAATGCATTTCTTTGCCCATGTCCATATGTGTCTTGTGAAGCACTAGACTGATGATCTCTTTGCAGGAAGGACCAGAGCCTGCAGGTGGCTGGGTAGCTCTCCTGGCAGCATTTACATAACTGCAACAGGGTGGGGAATTAGTTTTTCTGCATCTCTCCAGATCTCTCTGCTTCTCTCCAGATTGCATCTCTTCCCTCTCCAGGGCAGTAAGCAGGCTAACAGATCCTCTGAGATCACATCTGGGGAACGTCTGGCTCTGGGCTTAAATCTTCTCTCACAGATAGGCACAGCCATGCATCCTTTGACCTGGCCATGTAGCTCCAGTTCTCAAGAGCATTAAAGATGCCTTTGCAAATAATTTTTAAGCTGTGCCTTGTTAAAGAAAGGAGGCAGCCATTCAGACCTCTCATTTCTCTGCCTCCCTGGCTCCTGAGGGCCCCTGCCTTATTTGCAACCTCAGCTAAATTTGCATAACAAAATATATCAAAACTTCCCTGGACCAGCCTTAGTAGACAGGCAAGTTTTGTTTTTGTTTTGTTTGGGTTTTTCATCTCATGCCATTTGTCCAGTAGGTTTCTAGTTACATCCAAATGACACTTAGATTAGGTTTCATTGTATGTCCTTGGCCTGTGATTCAACTAGCCCCTCCCCCTGGGTGCACACTCCTCCAAGATCAACCCTCTGTTCACTGAAGATGACTTCTTCAGGGAACAGCCCTTACAAGATGAAGGAAGAGCGTGCTTCTCATGCTTCTCATGCCCTTCGTGTCTCTTGTTGATCTCTGGGCCAGGCATCTGTGTGGCATTCAGTTTTATGCTCAAGGGTTATTTTTTCCCTTTCCTTTTCCCTCAAACCCAGAGTCAGTATTTTGGTAGTAATGGGAGGGTGCAGGAGGAGGAATCACAAGGGCAGAAGCAAGTGTGCAACTGCCAGAGCCACCCTGTTCTGCAGACAGAATCCTCAAGGCTCATTCAGCACAATGTGGCTGCAGAGGAAATCCTGCCCAGCCAATGATAAGGGGGAAATGGAGTCACTTCCTCACCAGCTGCTTTATTCAGGTAGAAAAAGTCCTCACTTCCTCGCATGTGCTTGCTTCCCCTTTTGCTCAGTGCCAAGTCTGGTGTCAGGAGAACCACCACTTCTGTGGTCTCATAGAGAGCTCTGGGCTCTGCTATGGAGTGTGTCCTCCATCACCCATTTCTTTTTCTCCTTTTCTCAGTATTCTCTCTTGCCCAGCAGTTGTGTGTCAGCAGATCAATGATGTTGGGAATGAGTCTAATCTCCTTAGTAGAATCTCTAACGCAGAAGCCTCCAGTCCCTTTAAATTTGCATGAATGTGCAGAAATAGCTTCTTCACCTTGTTCATCTCCTCTGTCCTGTACGGTGGGCACCAGCCCTGTCCCTTCTGATGCCCTGGACTGTTATACTTAAACCTCTCTGTAGCGTTTTTCAAAGCATACCTTCCCAGCACTGTATCACAGCAAGAATCTCCCTAATAGAAGGGTAGATGATCAGATGAGTTTAAAAGATGCTGCTCAGCTCATCCCTGTCATGGTGATTCACAGCACATGGGGGTGATATTAATCATAAAATTTAATCACCAAAATGACCAATGAGACCCATTGCTGATGGGAACACTGTGCCCTTACGAACTAGCTGAGCATAGGTCCCTGGTAGGAAGACACTACCAGCTGCAAACAAGCAAACAAAACACTGAGTTTTTGTTTAAGTCAGTCATTTATTTTGGCCTTTGCAAAAAATATCTTTTAAAAAGTATCCTATAGTATATATTTGGAAAACCTGCTGTATAGGAAAAGAAATCAGTTTATTTCAGTTCCACAGATACTTGCTGTGTACCTAATGGAAACTTCAGAGAGTCTGAGATAAGTAAAATGTACCCCTGCATCTCCAGGTGCTATGAATGAGTTGGGGAGACAAACATGCAAACAGATGATCTTCAAGTAACATTGTGACCAGGCACAGCCAAGAATTATTTAGCCCAACCTAAGAGTTAGGAGAAAGATTCATGCAGAAAATGATTGCACTGAAGCTCTAAATTAACCAGAGTTAATTTAAAAGTGACAGAAGCTGAGCTGCAGGAGAGCTAGGTTGGGCCAGAGCACAGGGGACCTTGGACTTGAGAGAATTTGAATTTAAGCATGGAAGCAACAAGACTTTACTCTGAATGGATCACTCTAGTTGCAATACAAAGAGGACATTTAAGGGCAGAACCCAAGACTAGAGGCAGAAAAGTCAGGTTGGAAATCAGCAACAACCCAGGGCAAAGAAGGTAATAGGGACAGAAAAATATTTAGATGGTAAAACCAGAGGTGCATTTACTATCCTGTTCCCTTGCCTGTACCCTGCAGTACTCACTAATGTATCACCAGTTACAAGAAATGTGACATCTGCATCTCTTCCTCTGAGGGCTTTCTGTGCTCCCCAAGAGCCCACTTCACCTGTGCACACAATGGGCTAGAAGTGATGAGTACTGACTCCTGCTTCAGAGCAGTCTTCAACCAACATGTGGCAGGAATTGATGTATTAACGCCGCAGCCTCCTATCCCATCCACGGAATAGCAGGAGTTATACTGTCTGTTATGCACTGGCCCTAGATTTCTCCAGCAGAATTAAACTCTAGCTGCCAGTAGCAGTAACTTGCTGTATACAGAGATTCCTGCATAGTTACTTTTTCTTTTCTTTTCCACTTCTTGTCTTGGTTACTTTTTTCTCTTTGCTGGGACAAAACCACCCAACACCCAAAATGAAAGAAGGAAAGGTTCATTTAGCTCACTGTTTGTGGAAGTTTCAGTCCATAATCAGCTGGCTCCAAGGCAAGATGGCATGGCACCAGGGCAACACTTCAAGGAAGTAGCCAGAGCAAAAAGGGGGAAGAGCAAGCTTCTTTTTCTCCTTTATATTGTACACAGCCCCTCACCCCAGGGCCAGTGTAGCACTCACAATCTCTGTGCCTTCCTATTGCACAGGATGAGGATATTTACAAAATAAGGATCCTGGTTTCCTGCTGAGTCTCTCAGTAAAACTTCTAAGCTTCTCAAGTTGACACAATGTTTCAACCATAGCATTTCCCCTTCTCTGCTAGAGTACTCTGGTATCAGCTCTGAAATAAACTGCTTATGCTTGATGTTTGTCCTTGGGGGAACCCAAGCTAGGATGGTGGGGTTTACTGTTTAGTGGATGTAGGTTATGGAAAATAAAAACATGGGAGAAGCACCCAGGGTGTAGGTTTACTGAATAGCAGGAGCACAGTGAAGGCAGGAAGAGGGGTGCCAGCCTTGGTGGAGGGCACTCCTGTGGATCATCACAGAAGGCTACTGGAATGGGAATCTAGCAGTTAGAGTAGAAAGTGGGGCTGGAGATGATTTCAGAGACTTTAGCGTGGGGATGGTATTTGAGATGAATAAAGAGAATACTGGCAAAGAGAAGGATGGTCCACATAGAAGCCAGGGGCAAGATAATTCTCAAAGAGAGCAGAGAGTGGAAACCTGTCATGGTCAGAACACCATGACAATATGGTAGAAGCAAGCGTGCAACCCGAAAAGGGGAGTGGGCCACAGTGCGGGTGTTGGCGGCCCCTCTAGAGTGGTCTCAGAAGCACAGGAGGGGAAGAAGCCAGACCAGGTAGGTTAAAATATGGGTTGGAAGGGAGCCAGTGAGAGGGATTGGTAGCTTGTCTGGAAGGAGAAAGAGAAGATAATGGTTAGGGGATCACGTGTCGGTGCAGACATTTTGAGAAAATACAAACATTTATAAGCCTAGAACAAAGGCATAGAAGAAGGATAAATTTGAAATTGTTGTTGAGAGCAGGGACAGGTAGTGCAGGAAAGTTTCACAAACAATAGGAGAGAATAGAATCAGGATGAAGGATGGAGAGGAGCAGAGAACAGTGGTGGAGATGGAGGTTAACAGGGTAGGCGCTTCAGTAATTTAAGCCTAATGGCCCCAAGTTGCCCAGAGAAGAGAAGGACAACATTGGATGCTAAATGGCAAGGAGTCTGAGTGAGAAAAGTATGGAATGGTCACGGAAGAAGACCAGGGAGAAATCCAAGAGGTGTAAAGAATGGCTGCGTAGTTTGAAAGCTGAGTTTAGAGCAGCTCCCTCCCCATAGGCTGATCTTCTTCAGCAAGACCCAGAAGCCCACCTGAGGCTCCTTGTAGGATGGAGTCAAGTTGGAAAGAATGTGACTGTAATAATAATATAATAGTATCCAAAAGTATACAGTAATAGTAATATATGTATTAACATATGCTACATAACCTGTTACTGCACATGTATGTATGTATGTTATTAAAATATACTTTTAAAAGTAGTAACATTGTATGGACACTACAATCATATTGTCAAGCATTTAATTTTTTTCAGATATTTTTCTATTATAATCTGCATTTTTAAAGGAATATAACTAGCTAGAAGAGGAATTACTAATTAAAGTATGGTTTTAAACCTCCTGATAAACATCAGCAAATTCAAAGTGTCTACATTTACCCTTGTGTGGGCCCCTTATTGTGGGGAGCTTAATGGGGTGTTCACCCAGCCTAGCACGTCCTTTTGAGTTCTGTGTTACACCTTTTCTATTTTTGTTGACCTGTTTTATTTAATTGGTTTATTTTTAATCTCGCTTTATTTGGAGTCAAGTTTAAATGATACTTCCTGAAGGTTCTGAGAGGGGAAAGGAAAATTTTGGAAGTGTACTGCCTCCAGGAAGAGAGGTGGATATGTAAGAAGGTTGCATCTAGAGACAGAAAAAGGAGACGGAGCAAGAGACTGGCATTGGCCCACGATAGCTGTGCAGCAGGAGAGAGGATACCCTCCGGATTGAGGAGTCTTTGCTCTGTCTGTCACCAGCCACACCTGCCAGGCTTCCCCCAACCCTACAGCAAGGATCTGAGCTGAGTGGAAGCTGAACTGAGACCATCTGTGGCTCAGAATTTGAAGTTTGGGGGAAGCCATTGTTGACAGAGCAACCAGAGCCAGAGCCCCTCCTGCCCAGTCTGGCATGAGGACCAACAGTGGGCAAAAGGACCCTGCAGTGGGCTCTAGTGCACATCCCTGAGGCCTGGTTTGCCTTGCCAGCCCTCACACGAGTAAGAGGTGCGGCACCTCCCAAATACATAGATGAGGATTTTGTCAGAATCACATAAGGATGGCCCAGGTCTTTTTCCCTCTTTGTTGCTTTTAATGCATAAAATGAATAAATGTTTATTTAAAAATGGCTTTCAGACTTAAACAAATAATGACAGGCTGTTCAAATAGACTTTGGAAATTGCCCTAATCAGAATGTTTGAAAAAGCAAGAAGATTCTCTCTGAGAGTAGCTTTTCAGACACTCAGACCTGAAACCACAATCTCCATTGCACTTTGCAACCAAAAACAGCAAAGTTAGGGCACAGGCTCAACTTCCAGGAGTAAATAATACACAACCACCCCATCCTACCACCCTATATTTTATAATTTATAAAATATAGAGGGGCACTTTACCATCACTCCTAGTACTGAAGAGAGAAGGAACCAAAACTTGGAATGTGTATGTTTTAATTCATAATTTCTATAGAAATCACCAACTGTCTTCAGAACCAAAATCTGCCTTCTTAGAGTTGGGAAATCCCTCCTCAATGAGGAGGCTGGGCCCAGCCTTCAGTGAGAAGAGACAAGTAGGGTAACTGCAGAGCTGGTTAGTGCTTAACTAGTGCCCACACTAACTGATGGCTTGTGGTAACTAACCTGGCTTATGACAATCTTCACAACCACCAATTTTGTTGTTATAGGAGAAGAAAATAAGGCTCAGGGTTCAATAATTTGCTGAAGGCCATAAATAAAAGGTTTGACCTGAACTGTCCTCCAAGTGTCCTTGTCAGACCTCTGGGTCTGCAGTAGTACCTTTGTCTTTGTTAGTTGGATCAAAAGATAGTGATTTACCTCATCTCCCTCTCAACGTATATTTTCTTTATAGAGCACCAGAAATGGCTCATGAGATCCATTAGAAGCACTGTTGCTGGCAGGGCATAAGGGTGAAAAAAATGAATTGTCCAGCTCCAGAGAGACGAGGGTAAATGGGAAGACATTTATTCAGCACCCCCAGAACTGTGAACCAAACAAAGTGGGAGAGAATGCCACTGAGAGTCTCACCTTCCTTCCCACAAAGGCTTCGTGTCCAGGAAGACCAGGTAGACAGTGGCTAAGTCTGTTTCAGATTTTGTTACAGAAAACTCCATTGGTGACTAAAGAATCCAGGGACCAGCCTTGACCCTCTCAATGTTTTGCTGAGTTGCAAACAGCACAGTGCCATGGAGAATCCAGGAGTCCTTTGGATGGGCTGTGGGAGTCTCTCTTGTCCACCAAAGCATGGAGGAGAGGGCTATTCAGCGTTTACTGTCGTGTCCATGAGCATGGGTGCTCTCTGCAGGAGGCAGTTGCCTCTTGCTGCCTGATTCCCCCTCGTGTAGAGAAGAGGCTGCTTCTTGGCAGATGATTGCAGTGGCACCTCAGCTGCGAATGTATTTGACTTGCATTAATTGCCTCGCTCTTCTCGGACTCAAATTTAGACTTTTTAAACAATAGGTATTTAAAAAGAAGAAGACGAAATCCTGTGCGCCCTCTCCTGGCAAAAGTTTACCTAGTTTCTCTGAAGATGTAGGACACTGCCTTATGAATTCCTCTGGGGTTGTTTAAGTAATTGTTCTGTTGTCCTGATCAGGGTAACACTTAAATGAGGGTTTCTTAGTCTCTGCACTCCTAACTTACAGGCTGTGTAATTCCTGTGGCTGAACAGCTAGATGCCATATGAGGTGCAAGTTGCACCTCCACCCCAAATCTCGAGAACAAAAAGAGTTTCCCCAGTCATTGCCAAATGATCAATCTTAGCGCTCCCTGCTCTGTGAAAGAGCCCGTCGCCCCACAGAAGCCTGTGAGAGAACGAAGCAGCACAGCACAGTGTAGCCCTTAGGACTGTGGGATGCAGTTTTGATCATTGATCAACTGAGTTCTAGGAATTTCTTTAAAGAACAATTAAACAAGCAGACAACTTATGTACCAAGATACATCATAGTATTTTTGATAACTAAAGTTTAAAACTCCCTAAATAAGAAATTTATTAAAGTATGACTATATATATGATACTGTAATATACAACATATAATATTCAACATAGAATACTATACATTTATGAAAATAACTATGACTCTGCATTTAATGTATAAGTTCCCTAATAGTGCCTTAAACCCTCGCTTCAAAGACTACTCCAGGATTTCCCAATGTTTGCTACCTATAGAAGGAATGATTTAAAACAGATTGATGAGTGTCTGGTATTAGACCAAATTCAAACCAATAACTGACCTTGGAAAGCATTGATCATTAGTTGAACAAACATTTTCTAAGCACCTCTAATACACCCGACGATGCCCAGCATAAAGATGATACCTGGTCCCTTGACTGTAATACTCACCCCAGTAAACAAGAACACTGTGAACTGAAACAGCCTTCTTCCCACAGCCATGCCCAAGGTCAAGGCATGTGACTGTATCCTGTGATAAAATCATGTGGTTTAGTTCAAAATTGTTGGAAGTGATGTGGAACTATATTTTGTTTTTCCTTTTCAGACCAGAATAAGCCACACCAAAGGAAAATAATTCATCTATTGATCTATATCTCCAAATATTGATTCAGAGAATTGTCCATATACGGTTTATTGGGTTCAAAGGTAGAACACGGTCTTCCCAATTTCTCAGAAATGAACTTCCAATGACTTGTTCAGTCTGAGACAGTCCAAAGAGGGAGCCTTGCTGAGATGCACCACAGGCCCTTCTTCAAATGCAGTGGTAAGAGTGGAAGATAGAGCCTTTCCTCAGGTACCTGTGCATTTAGTGACACACTGCTGAATGCATGCTTTGAGGATTTCACAAGTTAAGTTAAAGGCACAGTTGTGGTCTTCCAGTCTGGCTACCTACGAGAGAAACCCCCATCAGCTTCCTTTCCTGGGGAGAATGTGTTCTCAACCTCAGATGCTCTGCACCTTACTGCCCCTCTGTGTCCACTAACTCAGCATCCTGCTGGACCCAGCATGGACATCAGCAGAGAAAGGGGTGCTAGTTCAGATCTAGATTCAAATCCTGCATCTCTCATTTATCATACATATCTCTTAGCCCCTGTGACTGTCAGAGACTTCTATTGCCAGTATAAACAATGTTATGATACAGTTTTCTATATATTTTTAATCTACTTGTTCAGTTGGATTTTTTTTTAAGTAGATTCCTAGAAGTGATCTCAGCTAACCATTCAGCAAACCTCATCCTGCAGGCATGTAGGGCTGTGCTGAGCCATTCTTACACACTAATAGACTGTCCTGTGACCGTAGCGCTTTTGCAAAATATAGGCAGTTTCTTTTACCTTCAGTACAGGAATAAGTAAAAGGACTTAGTAAGTTTAGTGGGAAGAATGAATACAGTAATGCATTTTAGGTACAGTGGCTGGCATTCAGCAAACACCCAGTAAAGGAGTGTGTTAGTTATTGTCAGTGCTACGTTTCATTATTTTTAAAAATGACCACACCAGCTAAAATTATAAAATCCCAGTATTTTTCCACTCCTTTTTTTATTTTACTTTTCTTTTTAGCACTTAACCTCTCTGATCCTATGTGATACTTATTTGGTGTGCACCTATCCCACTTGACTAGATAAAAACTTCATGAAGTAGGAACTCTTAGTCTGTCTCATACACTGTTGTATCCAGGGGGCTGGGGATACAAGCATGTTCCCGGTAAATACTTACTGAATGAGTGAAAAGAGTGACTCCTGAATCATTGCCTACAAATAACATTTTTTCCCTTCTTCTCTTGCACTTCTGAGGGTGCCTAGGCTACTGGGTATGATGCTTCTTTGTGGAATGGGTTCTATGCTGGTCCCTCTCTCAGTCTCTCTAATATCTCTTTCTCCTTTCTCTCCCCCACTACAGGACGCCTTTGTGGAGCTGTATGGCCCCAGTGTACGGCCTCTGTTTGACTTCTCCTGGCTATCTCTGAAGACACTGCTCAGCTTGGCTCTGGTGGGAGCCTGCATCACGCTGGGTGCCTACCTAGGACACAAGTGAAGTTCACAGGCCTGCCCCAAATAAATATGCAAGAGGTTCACTAAAGCAGTAGAAATAATATGCATTGTTAATGCTGTACCATGAAACGAACACACACACCTACACAAAAACAGCTTTCAGGCAAAATGTCGAATCAGCTATTTACTGCCAAAGGGAAATATCATTTATTTTTTACATTATTAAGAGAAAAAAAGATTTATTTATTTAAGACAGCCTCATTGAAACTCTCATCTTTGGAAACCCACCACTAATGGCCAAGCCCCACTTTATGTGGCTTTACCTGCTGGTCTGTGCCTGTGAACAGGGATCTGATTTCCACATTGGCTGGACTAACTCACCATCTGAAGAGCAAACAAGCAGACAAGGAATCTGAGTGACTGGGAAGCTGTGTTCTGGCCACCAGGTTAGGGAGAAGGGGTTCCCTTAACTTGCATTCTTTGGCCCTGGGGGCTGTAATTTTACAGAGGGGAAAGGATGCTTAGAGAGAAGCCCCAACTTCCTGGGCCTGAAGAGTGGATATTTAAAATCTGACTCACATGGCACATTCCCAGTTAGAGGACAAAAACTGGAAACTTCAGATGGACATAGAATCCACCGAGACTTCCCCACCGAAGGACCGCAATGGGTAAAATGCTCTTAAACCATAGGAAAGTATTTTTTTAAGCTACCAATTGTGCCAAGAAGCATTTTAGCAGTTTATACTTACCATCCAGTACCTTAAGCCCCAATGTGTATATTCATATATTTTGGATACACACCCACATACCCGTAGCCTCCAGTACTGACTAAGTAGCAAACAGAATCCCCTGGATTCAAGGAAGTGGACATTTCAGTGACTTCTACAGCATCAGGAAGACTGGAGTCACCTGGAGCATCAGGCGGCCATAAGTGCCTGCTTTTAGGAGATCGATGTCTGCAGAACCTACCCTGTGTCCCAGCTCTGAGGCCTAGACCTGGCACTGAGCCTGTGCATATGCTTGGCCTCCTCGGAGAGTTTTAAACAGGGGTCTCCGAATGTTTGGAAGCTGACAGAGCTGAGAATTCCACTGTCAAGAGAGCAATAGAGGGACTTGGCCTGGGCCTGTGACCTCAGCTGCCCAGCTAGGCCTATTTTCACACAGAGCATGGAACCTGGGACCTGGGACCTGGGACCTGGGAGCCACAGCTCTTCTTAGGACACCTATCACTGTGGAGGAAAAGGAACAGACGCTGTGCCTTTCCTGGCAGAGGGACATGGTGAAGGCTGGGAAGCTGCCACCCAGAGTGTGAGGAAAGGAGAAGGCTCAGCTTTTGTGACTGCATACATGTGTGTTGGCAGCCGGCACCATCTGTGATTTAAAGCAAGGCTTTAAATGACTAAGGAAGCATTGAATGGGGTGTCATGGATTAACTGACCTATGTCCATGGGATTACATGTGAAACATCATCTTGTCATTGTAGTTTGGTTTTATTTGAAAACCTGATAGAGGGGAGAAAGAAAAAGTTCCAGGTGTGAAATGTGGAGATTATCTGTACATCCTGGGGCATTAAGAGAAAATCCATGGTAGGAAAGTAGTAAAAGAAGTAATATCTCTGGCTAATAAACTAGAAAATAATTCTTTTTCAAGTTTAGAGTCAGTCTGGAGACATTTGTGGAATAATTTTGTGGCATTATCACTTATATACCATGTATCTGTATTAACTTTAGAATGTACTATGTTCAATGTTTAATGCTGTGGTTAATATTTCGAAAGCTGCTTTTGAAAAATACATGCATCTCAGCATTTTTTAAAAATGTATTTAGTTATATAGCATCTACACATTTGTTAGCAGAAGTAATAATTTTCCATCTGAGATTTTTGTCTCTTAATTCTTCAAAAGCATTTCTGAAAAAGGTAGGATAAGCCTGAATCTCAGCCACCTGAGAACCCCTGAATTTCACTAGCCTCTGAGAAGCTGTGTTTTAACCAAGTTAGGTGCGTTTCTTGTCAACAAGCTTATTTATTGTGACAGATCATTCTATTCTTTTGACCTTGTTTCTCAAAGGTTTACTTGTCTCTGGGCAAATTAGCATTTAACTCTTATCTAAAATTACATGCACGTTTGGTTAAACCCATGCAGTTCACTCCGTTGAAAATTCAGATGGGAAATGAGCAAAAGATTACAACCTGGCTGCGGTCTTTAAAGAGTTGCTTTGTGTGACCTGTTTCAACACTGACCATCCAGAGCCCGCTGTCCTTCTTCCCTGGGCCCTTCTCTGTGGCTGTCCTTCAGGCCCTTCCTCAGATTTAGTAGCACTTACACTTCACCAAGAAAGCAGGAAACCTGTGGTGTAGAGCCAGACCTCCCTGGTGGGCCTCAGGGAAAGGATGATCAGACTTTTGAATGATTCTAATTTTAAAGCAAAATATTATTTTATGAAAGGTTTACATTCTCAAAGTGATGAATATGGAATATCAAATCCTGTGCTGCTATCCTGCCAAGATCATCTTAATGGAGTCAGTTTTCAGTACGCTCCCAAGTGACAAGATCCTCCAAGCTGCTTTAGAAGTAACAATGAAGAACATGGATGTTTTTAATATAAAGCCTAATTGTCTTTTGTTGTTATTATTATTGTTCAAACCTGGATTTTCAGAGTATTTGAGAAATGTATATATATATTAAAAAAAGGAAGAAGGAAGAAAAAGAAAGAAAGAAAGAAGGAAGGAAAGAAAGAAAGAAAGAAAGAAAGAAAGAAAGAAAGAAAGAAAGAAAGAAAGAAAGAAAGAAAAAGAAAGAAAGAGAAAAAGAATAGAAAAGAAAGGAAAGTAAGTCATGGGCACTAGCTAGCTTCTGGCTGGTGTCCTTTGGCTTTGGAGTTTTGTTGTCTAGTTTTAATGGTAAACGTGCCAGCCACCTGACCCCAGGACTGTACAGTATTGTGGCTGCATTCGCTCTAAGAGAAGCTGATACTGCATTCTCTTGCTAAAAACATGAAAGTAGCTATGAATATATATAAAAGCCTCAAGTAGTCGTTTTTTCACTTTTTTTATTGTCTCAATTATTTTGCAGTCAAACAACAGAGAACCATCCTAGCATATTTCATGTTGAGAGAGCTTCATACGCCTCTAAGACTAAGAGGTCCACTCTACATTGGCCGGGGACGGGGTAAAACAGAGCACATGCACTTCCCAAATTGAGGTGAAAAGCCCAGAAGAAAAGCCTCTTAGACCCTCCTCATGCCTCTGCAGTCTGCTTGTAGGCACGCTGAAGAGAGATCAAAACAGTTCTGACAGTTTGCACAAACAGAAGGTTTTGCAGGAGCTGAAAATTTGTGTAAGTTTAAGATTTGGATTGGAGTCTCAATTTAAAATTAAAGGAAACACCTTTATACAGCTGTAACACAAAACCTCAACATCCTCTGCTCTGGTCACTTGTTCACTTGTACCCTTCCTTTACATAGGATTTTTATCTCACTAGTAAAGGCTTACTGCTTACTATCTAAAGACCACTGGGAAAAATTAGGAAGTTCTTACAAAGCAAGAGGTGTCATAATAATCAGATTAAATACAAATAATTCAGGTAATCTCAACACATGTCTTTCACATCAAAGATCTAGTAAATGAACAAAATTTCAAACACTCTATAACTCAACTTACACTAAAACAATTTATAAATGTGAACTTCAATTCCAACTGTACTTTGAAGGCAGTGCCTGTTTTTATACTTCCTTATCACTTATAGTTACTAATATACACCTACTCTATCAGGGAGAAACAGGAAGGGCTTGAAATATAAGCCAGTTTAAGGAAATTAAAAGAGTCAGTTGAAATTCTATTTTGATCTTACTCTGTGGTGTCTACTGTGGCCCAGACAAATGTCACATGTTTTAAGACATACAATTCTACATTGTCAAGCTTATGAAGGTTCCAATCAGGTCTGTATTGTTGTTCAATTAGGATCTTTTGGGAATTTTTAAAAAATTATTATTTTGACACAAAAGACATTTATTTCAACAGTGGGAGGGAGGAATAATTTTTAAATGAGTAAAACATTTCCAATATTGAACAACACAGTGGAAGTTTTCTCAATAGCCAGAACTGTGGGGTATGAAAGCCTCTTACTAGGGTCTGGGCGATTCCTCCATGCCAGGACCTTAGGCAACAAATGAGAAGCACTTAAACTCTGTGGTACATTTGAATTCCAGAGGCATTGGAACAGTCCAAAATCTAGCCCAATGCAATGGTGTAAATTTCAAGCTGGAGTTGTCTAACGGGCATTTAAATAATAAATCTCTAGTTTTAACAAACAGTATATTTAAAAACAACCTCATTGATATGGATATCTATTTCTAAATGTTTATTATGCACAATACAGAAAAATTTAAATAAAATAAATAAAACAATGTGAAACTGAATTGGGTAAATTACACGTTCCTTCATCTTACCTAATGAATCATTCTATTCTGTGCCATTGGACAACCATGAAATAATGTATTTTACTGGGTACAAAGAAAACTAGAGGGAGTATCCATACCACTCTATCATGAATAACCAGAAAAAATAACTAAAAGTCAACATTCTATGGACAACAAGGTTGTTCTGTTCACAGTGTTCAACACGGAAGAGAAAAACACTCATGGAAAATGGAAAGCTAGCTTATCAAAAGTCCTGGAACTGTTAACTTATGTGACTGTAGTATAGGCACTCAGTAATGCCACATACCTCACCATTTGGAAAATCAGCAGTGGGCTCTCTGCCTGGCTTATTTCATTAAGTTTTTCCTTACAAAGTAGCATTTGAAGGATTGAATTTCTTTTAGGAAAGCTTCCTTTTGGTGGGTTATGTTTATTATAATATTTTAAAGTTTCAACAAAGTTTTGCTTTTGTTTTGAGTTGCTAGGGTTATTTTTGTTTTAAATAACTGAACATTAAGTGTTTTTGTATTGAAATCTTTGTTATCAAGATGTTCATGCTATCAAGATTTTATCTTCCATGGGCTGCTTTTAAGAGTGATACTTTTTAGGGGTGGCTGGTATCTACAAAACTGTACATACAAAAAAAAATATATATATATATACGATAAATGTACTTTACATAGTTAAGGTAAAGTAAGTCTCCAGTTGGCTACCATTAATATAATGGCACTTTGTTTGTGTGTTGGAAAATGTCACATTGCCATTACATTTGTCTGTCCAGCTAATTTTGTGAAGAAAAATAAAGTACAGTGTGAGACATTGGCTGTGCCCTGGAACTGTTTATAATGTGTTAACATCATTTTGCCTGCCATTTATCATCATTAAACAAGATTTTGGAAAGCCTTCTTAACAAGCCAGTAGAACCATTGCAAACCCCACTGTAATGAAGCCCTTAGGGACCAGACAAAGGGATTGCCTCACCAGTGAAACCATCTTGGAAGGGGCCCCTTTTGTTTTTGGTCACTAGTCATCTCTGGCTAGATCCAGGATAGACTAGTCTTGAGTTCTGTAGCCTGAGAGAACAGTTGTTGCTACATTCTTCCATGTGAACTGGAGACCCCAACCTCTGCATTCCGTAAGATAAAAGACTACATTAAAAAACAAAACAAAACAAACAAAAAAAAAAAACAGAGCTTCCATTTTGAAGTTAACATGCTTTGAAACATGTAGACCTTAAATTGCAAGGGATCCAGTGCTTTCCATTTATGCTTGGCTCCTGGTGTTTTAAACCTCAGCCTTCAAAGTCTATTCCCACTAACACTCTGAGCTGGTCATGGTGACCCATGCCCATAATTCCAGCCACTTAGGGTCTGAGACAGGAGAATGACAAATTCAAGCCAAGCCTGGGCAACGTAGTATAACTTTTTCTCGAAAAGGGCAGTGAGTAGCTCAGTGGTATACCATGGTAAGCACTCCTATATTCAATCTTCAGTACTGCAAAGAAAAGAAAAAACCTCACCTGTTCAGCATATGCAGGATACAACACCACATGCACACTACCACCTGTTCTTCCTTCATAGCAGGTAGCAATTTTTCCTATTTCATAGAAGAAAAATGAGAATCTAGAAGTTAAACGATGTATCCAGGTTCTCAATCACCATTAGTTACAGAGCCAAGACTGAAGCCCAGATGTGGCTGACACCAAGGCTTGTGCTCCAGATGAGATGTTGTGGGTGAAAACCTTCCAAGGGGTACCCAGACATGGGTTGTTCATAGGAATTAATCTCAGCACCCATGGGTAATCTTCAGAAACATCTCCTTTATAGCACCCCGAGATCAGACCAGTTTTACCACCTCCCCCTTCTCAATCACCTGCAGTGCTTCTCAGAAGACACACAGCTCCACTTCTGCCCATCTCACAAGAGGAGCTGCCCCCAAGCACTGCAGCAGTTCCTGATGCTGCCACCCCAGCTATGCCAGGTGAGGGTTCTGTGCCCATCTCCTTCCAGCTGCATGTCAGTGAAGTCCAGCTGAAAGCTTGAAAGGAGCCACAGCATCTGGCAAGTATGTACACTCTGCGAATAGCAAACCCTACAAAGCAGCTTTCTTTTCTTTTACATCCAGAAAGCCAGTTTACCTTCATACCTCTAGGAATGGTCCTGGAGTGTTACAACCCTTGAGTTACAAAAAGCATGGTCTAAAATCATAGGCCATTAAAGTCTAACGACATGGAAGCAAGTCTTTTAGCCAGTTGTGTTTCCAGTTTTTCTGCCTTCAATCAAGTTGAAAGGGTACCTAGTCTAGTCAGCCTATGGATTTTTGAAAATGTGGTTCTAAAATATAACTCAGAAATTTCCTGTCCCATGCACTGGTTATATGAACAATGCTTCTAAGATCATATAACCACAAAAAATGAAAAAACAAGAATAGACTTGATGGTGAACCCTAGCTCTTCCTACAATAATTAACTTCTATTTATGAATATGTGTTGTTGGGGAAGGAAGGAATGAATAAACCAGCCCCATTCATCTCCTAAGTTTTTTCTAATAATACTTAAAATGTATATTTAATAGTTATCAAAATTTTGTTTATTTTTATTGAATAAAAAATATTTATAATTACTGCTCAACCCAGAAAAAAATGTCAAATCTTGTGTCAAAACAATTCAAACTTCTGTTGTAGAAAATTACAATTGATCAAGAAATTGATCAACCTTCAGCTTCCAATTGTAGAAATATATATTAGGGTAAAATGTCAGCTAAAGTTATGAATTTGAAGAATGTAAAATTGTTAAAATTTCAACATTTTTCATGTATGTAAAGTTGAGTGTGAGTTCATTATAACATTTAGAATCTACCATGTATAATTGAAAGGTGATATAACAGATTGATTTTCAAATATCAGTTGAATTCCCAGATAAGCCTGTTATTCATCAATATTCAATCTCCAAGTGTCCTCAAGGGAATCAGTTTCCAGAAAGCCAGCCAATTCTACAATTCTCTTTTGGAAGAGATGCATACAAGAAAAAGGAATGGCATCATCACAGAATGGCTGGAGTCTGGGAGGCATGTTTTCAGACAGCAGATCAGGAGCCCAAACTGCTCAATAGTTCTTAACTCCTTTGAAGTCTATAGAAATAATTTTATCATGGGTCATAGAGGGGACTAAAACTCTACATCTAACAGAAAACTTCTACCTAAGACAGTTTGAGGATAATATTCTTACTCTTACTATCAATAATTAATTAGTATATTCTTGGCAACTATTTATTGTAATATTTAAATAAATTTATTTATACTGAGAATTTAACCCAGTGCATTTACACTGAGATACATTCCTAGTCTTATCTCTATCTATCTATCTATCTATCTATATTTATCTTTCTATCTCTATATCTATCATCTATCTATCCCTTTATCTTGAGACAGGGTTTCACTAAATCCCTGAGTCACCCTAGCTGGACTTAATTTGTGATCCTCCTGCCTCAGCCTCCCAAAGTACTAAGATTACAGATATGTACCAGCCTAGCCCAACTTACATTTAACTTTTAAAAACTAAATGTCACTTTAATGTTGACAACTCTAAACATGTGCAGAGGTGATACTTGCCTTTCAGTAGCACACTTGCCAATTTGTTGAAAGACCCTTACCCTCATAACCCGCCTCAGATTCCTACAGACTTAATTGGAAACTCAGGGCAGACATAGGAGGGAGTGTAGCAGGGACTTTGTATTTAAATGAATCTGACAGGAAATAGATAATTGGATAATAATAATTATAATAATCTAGGAACAAAGAATAAATGTCTAGGGTCCCTAAAATTTATTTAAATGCATAGATTCAACTTTTGTTATGGAAAAGTATGAAAGTAATTAATTTTAAACATTCGCTTTTTAAAATATCATCTAGGATAAAACAAAAACATGACTTTAATGAGCAAAGGGAGCCAAATCTCTGGGTGTTAAAGAGAGCTTGTTTCTGTATTTTTTTTATGCAGACATTGCTGAGTTTCAAATCATTATGATTCTTAGTTTTCATTGTATACATGTTAAAAGTTGAGGAAATTGATTTGGTTGGTACAGTATTCCTACCCCAAGATTGTGGCAAGAAATTTAAAGTAACTGCTTGGTGGTGTCCACATACTGTCACCAAGTGAAAATTCAGTCTCAGGCCCCTGTCAACCTGGAGCCAAGAACAAAGAGCTTGCCCTACAGCTTGCCCTCCAGGCTAGGGTTTGGTCTCCAACACCAGTCTTCAGGGACTGAAGTCTTCTGGGGGAAGTCAGTCTTCCGGGGGAAGGTACAACCCATGTGCCCATCTCCCTATCAAATGATCACTGATTTTTTAATCTGAACAACTAGATGAGTGGGGGTGTCATTTATTGACCTGGAGAAAGATGAAGAAACTTGAAATGGGTGAAAATTAGATCTGACAGGGGACAATCAAGAGAGAACTAACTCTAGGCTGATAGTCTCATTCAATCTTTCTCCTGGGCACCAGAATGATGTCCACCTTACTATTAAGTGTCTTAGTTACTTTTCTTGTGGCTGAGAAAAAACACCAAACACCCAAAATTAAAGGAGGAAAGGTTTATGTGGCTCACAGCTTGTGGAAGTTTCAGTCCATAGTTGATTGGCTCCAAGGCAGGCTGGGGCAAGCAGAAAGGCATCACTGAGGCGAAACAGTTCATGGCAGACAGAAGGCAGCAAGCTACAAGCGACAAGCATGATCCTCATTCTGTTCCTTATGTCTTATCCAGGCTACCCCTCCTTGGGGTGGATAGTACCCTTAATCCTAGCATCACATCATTGATCTCTGCATCATACCTAAATCCAGCCACCTCCGAAAAGCCCTACCTATGAGGCTTTGGGGGCACATTCAGATATGAGCCATAACATTTAGCATCTCTTCTTGGGTAACCATTGTCTCAGTCTTTCAACAGCCCAAACATAAGTTGATCAGAGTCATTGGCGTTTAGATAGTATGTAGACATGGGCCTGGTGAGGATATCTGAGGAGAAAGAGAGTGGGTAAAGACAACAGATAGGGCCCTGGAGCTTAATGGCATGTAGGACATTCAGACAGGAGACAATGAAAGAAAAAAAAGGTACAGACAGAAAGATAGGAAGCAAAACTATGATTATGGCTTCTTTCTCTTATTTAAATCTCACAGCAACTCCATGAAGTAAATGTTATTGTTACCCATTTTATTGATACAGGAAATAAGGCTTAAAGAAGTACTTTAGTTAAGATAGGTTAGATAAGTCAGCAATAGCAAAACTTTAAATGCAAGTACTGTAACAAAAAGATGTATGCAGGTACAGGCAACTCTTTTTTTATTTATTTAGAGGGAAAAAGAGCAAAACAAAAGAGTAGAAATAGTACAGAATTTCAAAACAAAGTAAGAAATCCCTAGTTGATAAATTACATATTGTTATCTTGGACGTAGTTGCTCAAGGCACAAAATCAAAGCACAATTAGTGGACAAAGCAATTCTTTTAACATCGCTTATCCAAGCGGTAACTTGGGATCCCAGCCTCTCTCCATCTTGTGGTGCATCATTTTCAACAGGAGACACACACAAACACCTGAGGGTCCTGCAAACAGAACATAACAACAGTCTTCCTCTCTAGATATCAGATCCTCAAGGGTGGAGACAGGAAAATACTCCACAGTGGGCTTTGCTTCTTCAAGCTCAATGTCCCCAGCCACTCTGAAACCCTCACCATCCATCTGGATACACTTATTTTTCAACCTGATTTTAAAAGTCCTTGTGTACTGGGCCCTCGCCACCAAGTAGCCTGTCTCAAGTGCTTGGGACTACTACCTTCCTAGCCCAGAAGCTGTGTCTGTTCTAATGGACATCAGAATCCCATTCGTGTTTCAGCCAGTGTTTGGCATTGTTGTCTGATGAGCTGAGATGGGCATTACCCCCAGCTCTTTGTTCCATGAGCACTAAGAACTGACTTTCTTACAGCACAAACTCAAATCTTGACACTGAATTTATTTCTCCTCTCTCCTCTCCTTCTGTCCCTCTCTCCCAGTGTCCCTCTCTCTAAACACCTTGGACACATGGGCTTCACTCCCAGTATTCATTTTGTGGGTTGACTCATGGATTCAGTCATTCAAAAACATTTGTTGAACATTTCCTATTCTAAAATCAGGTGAAGGCTGACTCTGGCCATGAGGAATTACTAAGTCTCAGTCATTAGCCTGAAGAATTTCATCCTGGTGTTTTGTTTTGTTCAAGAAAAATTTATCTCAAATTGTTTAATGGGCTCACAGTGTTAGGAAATGACTTGTTAGGAACATGAGTAAATGTCATCTTTCAGAATGAGTTGTTCAGGGGCAAATGTCCATAGATAAACCATGTGCACTCCTTTCATTAGCCCACCCTGTTCCTTTCCTCTTGGCACAATGACTTGGATGCCAGGAGAAAAGGGATTTTCCTCTGCCTCCTTTGTCTGTCATCAAGGGTTTTGAGCCCAAGCTCCCTCAGAACCCAGAAGACAGGGGTACGGGGTGAAAAGGAAGCTTCCAAGCTCTGAGTAGAGCTCAGCAGCAAGCAGACCCAGGGTGGCTTTGATCCTCTCTCCCAAGGGAAGCATCATCTATACCCATGTGGAACCTCTCAGCCAGAGAACAAAAGGGGGAGGGAAAGGAAGAATAAAATATTTATAGGAAAATTATTTCTCACAAGCAAGCATTTGTTCTAAAAGCCTTTAGAAATATAATTATTTTTCTCCTTCTTGGGTTTTTCTGTTTTTAATATGAAGCACTTTAAAGTCCCTGGTTTGATTTCCAGGAAGCAATAATCCATTTTGCCTTGGGTGGAGTTTAGGAAAGAAACAGTTTCAGAAATAAAAATGTTTCCATTGAAACTGCCATGTGGAGCTCTTGGGGCTACTTTAATGTTCTTGCATAATAAGGGTCTAGTCCCAGGGGCAGGGTGGGCCAACTTCTTTGCTTGAGTCTTTGTTGCAAGAGTCTCTGTCCTGCTTGAGCCACAGCTGGACTCCTGGCCTCAACTCACTCTCACCTACCTATTGACCATGGCATCCTAAGGGTTATGTGTGGGCCAGCCCAACAGAAATAAAACGTGAGCCACGTAGCTTACCTAGTAGCCCATTAAAAATGTTTGAATAATCCCATGATTAAATGTACTTTATTTAGCTCTATATGTTATGTCAATGTATTATGAATATAAAAATTATGTTTTGAGATAGTCTGCATTCATTCACACACCTTTGAAATTGGTGAGCAATTGATAGTGATGGCACAATTCAGTTCAAACAAGCCAATTGTAGGCGCTTGATGGCCATGTATGGCTGGTGGCTGCCACTCTGGAGAACAGTCCTGGCTCTGGGCATAGATATTTTACTGCTCACACTGAGCAATGTGTCTGCAAACTGCCTTCCTCTGCCTGCCCAGGCCCCCAACCCATGCTGGATAATTAAATAACTAAGGTCAGAAACTTTTGCTGTCAGCGCAAAGGGAAAACTTGGTCTGGATTTCTGGGTTGTGTCCAGTGAAAGTAGTGCTAGTCTACTGGCAGGCAGTGAACCCTTGAGGATCAGGGTTTGAACCCAGATCTGCTAAACCTATGACTTTAAGTAAGATGTATGTGTGTGTGGTACTAGGGATTGAACTCAGGGTGCTCACACTGAGCTACATCCCCACCTTTTTCCCTACTGTTCTTAAAATTTTGAGATGTTATCTCGCCAAGTCACTAAGTTGTCCAAGTTAGCACTTGTGTTCTTCCTGCCTCAGTTTCCCAGAATGCTGAGATGAGATTACAGGCATATGCCATCACCAAGCATCTATTTTCCCTCTTTAATCTCTTCCTTTCTCATCAATGGAGGTGTAACATTTGTCCTACCAGTCTTATAGGCTAGTGATACAAGAGAGATCAAAATAGTAAATAGCAATGCATTGTAGTGCCACATAAAATGGAAAACAACATTATTTATTACTCCAAACCACTAAAAGCTATGTGACTGCAGAAAATAATAAACCCACAATATCTACAAAGACAGTATTAAGATTCAAATTGAGAAACGGACCAAAGAAACACATTCCTGTAATTACGCACAATGTCAACAATTTTTTTAATCACCACCAGACCCTGACTTGTCATTTTTATTTACAGAGAGAGGTGGGGAGAGAAGGAGAGAATGATGAACAACCCCCACTGCCAGGATAGTAATCAGCTGTGGTCCTTGGAGGCAGGTACACATCACAGACTGCCTTGATATTACCTAGCAATAAACTTAGTTGCCATCTTGACAATAGCCCTACAGAGAACATTGCACGGGGACCTGATTTTCAAAGACCAACAATTTGAGGCATCCAAGGAGAGTTCCTGCAATGTCTCTGCCTGGTAACCACCTGGATACTTTCTTGCACTGATAGCTTTTAGATTAGTGACATTAGCTTCTAACAGTCCCTAGGACACCACTTAAAACTTACCTCTTCATTGTTTTCTTTAAAATGAAGTCTGAGTGCAGGGGAATAGGAACATATGTTGTCTTCACTCCTAAATTGTTCTAAGTGTTTCTTAAAAACAAAATTCCAATTTTGGACTTTTCCCATTTGCCTTCACTAATTACTTCCTTTATGTTCCACCCAGTTGTGCCATAACTAATTCAAGTTCAAATAGAATTTAGTCATTATTTATTTCTTCACTCATTTCCTGCTCCCAGGGAAGCAATGTACATTCCACAAAGAGAGGAACCGTACTGGGTGTGGCGGTGCTTGCCTATAACCCCAGCTACTCAGGAGGCTGAGGCAAAAGGATCACAAGTTCAAGGCCAACCTGGGCAACAAGGATTACACCAAAATAATTTTTAAATAGAGAGGAAAGCCAGGTGTGGTGGTACATGCCTGTAATCCCACCACTCAGGAGGCTGAGGCAGGAAGATCACTGCAAGTTCAAGACCAGTTTGAGCTACACAGTGAGTTCAAAGCAAGATTGAACTACATAGCAAGGCCTTGTTTCAAAAAATACATATATACATACATAAAATTGAGGGGGGATAAAACGATATATAAACATACCAACTCCCCAAGATGAATATAGTTACTGTGTACTACAAACATATATAAATAAAAAATTACAAATATATGTGTTCTTGAAAATGTTAAAAAAATAAAAATAAAAAGGACCAGAGATGTGACTTAGTGCTGCCTGGTTCAATTCCCAGTACCACACACACAAAAGGAGCCAACAATACCAAGAAGAAAGAGGGGCTGTAAGCTTCCTAAGGCCACAGTTCTCACTCCAATCCCATCACACAAGAACAAATTTGTCCAGGTCCAAAAACTTAGAATGTATTTTCACCTCCAAATCTGCACTTACTACTTGTACAGTGAATAGTAGGACAGAAAGGTCAACTAATGATAGCAAGAAAAGCACTTATTCAAAGCTTGCTATAGAGCAAGGGAGTCAGCCATTCCTTCCCGTGCATCTTGGCAGAGGCTCAGAGGTAGGCAGAGGAATGAGAGACATTTATAAGAGAAAAAAAGAAAGGTTGATCAAGGTGGCTGGCATGGGAAGCAGGAGGTGGGCTAACTAGAAGGAGGACACCCCATATGATTAGTTAAAAGTGAATATTTGGATTTCTCTGGTTGGTCCCAAAGTGGAAGCAGGGGGAAAAACTAAGAAAGCTTTCAGTAACCATATCCTGGCTACTTGGAGCTTATTGTTACAGGTGTGGTTGTGTGGCCTCCTGGCCTGTTACTAGTGGTAGTAATCTAACTTTCTGGAAGTCTGTCTCCCAGCAGGTCTGCTCCTGGGCTGACTACTGTGTTGGTTTCCTGCATTGGTCATGTTGAGGTACTATTTCTACACATGGTCTTGCCTTTGTTCATTGCATATTCAGTCTTCTGGGTACAAAACAAAGCCAGCAAAGATAATATAAACACAAATGATTATGGAATTATCAAACCAAATCACTAGACATGCAACACCCTGGAAGCCATTCAGTCATTTGTTAGTAACATTCTCTCTGGGTCTTTCTCAGCCTTTTCACAGATGCACAGGTTTGTGGTATTTTTCTTCTCCACTGTCTCATTAACTGAGGCGGCACCTCAAGTGCACATGTGGTCTTGAAAAAGGCACCCGGGAGATGGATGTGAGGAGGCCAAAGTCAGAATTTAGTCACTTGTCTGTGGACTGATGATGCAAACAAGTTACCCAAAAGGAACCCCCAGCTTCCCAAAAGCTTACTGAGATAAAAGACTCAGAAGCATTTTCTTAGATTCCAACCATCCTTCAATGTACTACCATGATTTCTTTTAAAAAGTTGCATCCACTTCCAACTACCATTGGTTGTGGGTAGTACAGTGCTATGCATAGACTTTAAGTCAGACTTAGGTTCCAACCCCCGCTGTGACAACATAATTTCCGAAGATAAAGGATAAAAGCATCTACCATCTACCTGGTGTCTTACGCATGGTAGATACAATGCTAAGCACTTTAGACCTAGTCTCTCATATAAGTTGCTATGAGAGCCGGTGGTGAATACCATTATTGTTGAGTTTTATATATCTATGTTCAAATTGTTAACAGAGTTGCGTCCCTGCTGCAGGCTCTAGGGGAAAATGCCTCCTTGCTTTTCCAGCTTCCTCCTTATTGGTCCTTTCCCTGAATCTCTTCTGCCTTTGCTGCCATAATCAACTCCTCGTCTCACTCTCCACTAACATTTCTACCTTTCCCTTATAAGAATCCTGTGATAAGGCTGGGCCTACCTAGGCAGTCCAGAATAACCTCCCACTCAAGATCCTTATCTTAGTTACGTCTATGAAGTTTATCTAGCCATTTAAGACAATGTATTCATCAGATCTGGAGATTAGAATATGGACATCTTTTATTCAGCCTATCACAGCAGATAAACAAACTGAGGTTCTGAGAGGCTATTTTCATCTTACCACATTAGCTATTTGTAGTGGAGAAGGGGTTTAAATTTTCCAACTATACCAAGCTTCCCCCTCCTGGTCCACAAGTTAGCCCTTCAGGTCAAACTCACATCGTGCCAGGTGTAAAAAGTATAATATTTGCGCTGACTTTTCCCCAGACATGTTGTTTCCCACCACCACCAGTCAGCACAGCCAGCTTCCAGCCATCCACATCAAACGCATCCAGAACCATTAGACTTCAGAAAGATCATCATTTCTGCTGAGAAATTTCGGTGGACAGAGATGCCCCTGTTCTCATCTTAGCTCCCATTTCCAAAGCCATGGCCCAGCTATAGTCACTGGCTTCATTTCTTCTTGCTTCCTGGGCATCTTCCATGCACTGCCCTCACTTCCACGCTGCACCCTTAAAATGCTTCGCTGGCTCCACCCTCAAAGCATACAGGGATAAAACCTGTAAACAGTTGCTCCATACTAGGCTGAGGATAGGGAAGAACACCTAAGGTGGCCAACAATTTTTTTCCAAGAAATGGGACTACATCAGCACCTGAATGGCGAGGGCGCTGTAGACCAGAGAACCCATCCTGGCACCTGTATAGCAGCTTGTCAGGCTGAGGCATAGGAGAGATAGGAGCTCACTGTGAGAAAAGGGAGGTCCTATTGATACTGCCAAGGAGGCCCCGACCTGTGCCCCACCCTAACCTCCTTCTGGACTATGAGAAAGTCTGGGAGCCCTTGCTCAGTTAGACAAGACACAATCACAAGAGAGTGGCACACTAATGTTGAGTTTGCTGATTCCCTCATCTCTTGGACCCTAGACCTTACTTGCCCAGATCTCTTAACTGATGCTCCAACCTCATTTGGCTTTCTTAAACCTGGTTCTTGGTCTTCTTTGTCTTACAAATCGGTTTGTGACATGAGTACAAGCTCTTGTCCTCTAATTCACTAAAGACACTGGCTAGAACTTCTGCTGTCCCTGGTATCAGGATCTGCTAAATAGAATCATATCCATGGAGAACACAAGACTTTCATAATATCCTCTTCAACAAGGCCTGAAAGAGAAATGCAAACCGGTGTGCCAAGAGGAGAAGCTCTGCTGCTCTGTTATTTTCTTGTCAAGTGTAGGTAGTGAGGGCTAGAAGAACAGGGAGAGGTATTCAGGACAAAGCAAAAATGAATGCAGACCACGGACCCAGGTGCTTTCTGTTATCTGTTCCCTACACCATGGCTGGGTTACCTGTGAGAATAATTGCTGGTCAATTTCAGTTAGTTAATAACTAAAAGCAATTGTTTGGAATTCCTTTTCATCTCTTTCCATAGGGGCTTTTTTTTTTTTTAAACAATGTCTCTCTCAGGTGCTAAGGTGTCCACGTGGGGCTCAAACTTGTGATTCTCTGGCTTCAACTGGCCAAAGTACTGGGATTACAAGCATGCACCACCACACCCAGTTTCATGGGGACAATTATAGAAAGCAAGACTAGCAGAAAAGGTAGCTCTCAAAGCAGATTCTGAGTCCCTTCTATAGCAGGGTCTTTAAAAGAATTTCTAAACTTCGGAACCCCCCATTTTTAACTCTCTCTGGGTCTTTGTGTTTGACTTCTGCAAGGGAGTAAGGCATCACTTTTCCCACCCACTATGAATTCTGGCCCCTGTGAGGCCTTGCAGAGGCTCTACAAAAATCCTGGACTTGGTCAGGTGAGGGAGATGTCTCTTGCCCGGCTTGGCTCTGAATGAGGCTGTATGTATGGAGCTTGTTCAGGACACACATGTGCCGTGGTCATTCTGTACACTGCCTTCCCACCCTACCTCTGGCCAGTGATGCCAACTAGTTGTGGATGTTATCACAACAGCTCCTATGACTCCAGGGCATGAGTGACCTGTTTTTTTCCTCATACAAAGGATCCTACTTTTCCAAGTGATGTTAGGAAGAGCGTGACGGTATTCCTCACACACTCCCGGATAGGGAATAAACATAGCCATATATCTTGGTCTCCAAAAACAAATCCAGTCTTTTTTCTTGTGAATTTCCATAAGCCACTAAAAATAGGAAAATAATTTAAAAAGAACTGAATACATGTTGGTGAGCCTCTCCAAAAAGAGCCAGGGTTTTTATGCTCAAGGCCATTGTTACAGTGTATTGTCTTACTCATAAAAATTTTAGTTTATATTTGATGTGGGAAATTTGTTTCAAAAATCAAGATTAAAAAAAATAATAAAGGACACAAAGGATTCCCAGATGGCCAAGAAATCCCCTAACTCTTTATTTATCCTTGGAACACTCTTAACTCTTATAGGTCCCTGTCTCTTAAAGTTCTGTTAAAGGCAGACATTGCGGGATTGCCTCCAGGGCAGCACAGCCCAACAGAACTTTCTGCAGTGGTGACTACCTGGCCACTGAGCATTTGAATATGGCTCATGGGGCTGAGGAGGATGTTTAATATAATCTGTGTTTTATTTTTGCAGTCAGTGATTTAACCCAGGGCTTTCGCACTGAGCCACACCTTTAGCCCTTTTATATCTTTTATTTTGAGGCAGGATCTCACTAAATCACTAAGTTGTCCAGGCTGGGG
Organism: Hydrochoerus hydrochaeris; assembly: GCA_004027455.1. Taxonomy (NCBI): domain Eukaryota; kingdom Metazoa; phylum Chordata; class Mammalia; order Rodentia; family Hydrochaeridae; genus Hydrochoerus; species Hydrochoerus hydrochaeris. Next base: position 69,950 of record PVLA01005411.1, on the reverse strand, counting down.
TTGAAGTTGCTCTCTTCCTGCCTCAGCGTCTCAGAGTACTGGGATTATAGGAATGTACCACCACACTGTCAGGAGTGAAGGTTTACATGGCACTTAAGTTTAAATGTCTGTACATTAGTGGTTCTGTGGGGTTTCCTTCCTGATGAGAAGACAAAGAAAAAAGGTAAAGGTAAGTGTTCATGAGTGCTTCCAGGGGGCTAAGGAAGTGAAGGCTGTGAGCCCCAGTAAGTCGTCATATGCCTGCATTGTCATCTAGCAAGACTGTGTAAAATGCAAAGGAGAAAGGGGTGAGGAAGCTGGGGAGCACTACTCAGGAACAGCTAACTAGCAGCAAGTCTTCCAATGAGAAAGAACAGAGCAACCCCTTCCCACGTGCTTGTCCCACCTTCCTGGACATTCTTGGTCTCAATCCAGACAGATGCAGACACCAACAACTCACCAACGACTGCCGAGAAAGCAGAAACTTAGTCCAGTTAGATGAGGTTGCTGGCTCCCTGCCGCCAATCAATCAGAAAGCTTTTAAGATGGAAGTCTATGAAATATGGATTAAATACAAAAAAATTAATGCAGTGAAGTTTTCAACTTAGAAGCACGCAGAGGAGCAGGGCCCAGCTTCTTACAACACAAGGCCTGCTGAAGCCTCACTCCAGGGAGGGCTCATATCCACCTACCTAAGTGGTCTGTGCTGTCCGTTAGGTTATATTCCCCTTTTTGGGGAAGGATCTGAAATTTGGTACTCATCTGTGCCCCCCCAGAGCACATGTTCTTTCTGTAAGAAACAAAAGGAACAGAAACACTGATTTGTGCCATTGTGTTGTGTCTTTATATTGCCACATTAAAAAACTCTTTTGGAGCCCTACAGAGTTAGGTGATTATGTTTAATAAAACCTTCTGGGTTTTGGTTTCATGCAGACCAACAAAGACTATGGAAACATGTAATTCCATATTGCTCAAAGTACTGGTGCAGTCTGAGCCTCAATTAAAATGTTTATTTACTTATCTGCTAATCTCATTATTTTTTCTACATTTTTTCTACAATTCTACAGAACCTGACATCCAGCCATTTCTGAAATATGACCAAAATGGAAACCTGCAGAGAGAAAACACTATTCAGTAGGGGAAAGGAAATATATAAAGCCCCAAATGACCACCTTGGAGTGTCCCTTACTTTTCCCCTAACAGAAAACCATTTTCTGCAGGGAAGGTATATGCACAAAGGAGTGGCTTTTTAGAAATTTACCAGTGGTTTTATCGTGGTAAAGTGAGCCACAATCCCAATGAGAATACTTTCTATTATTGCTAGAAATGCATAGAGCCTGTATTTATTTTCAGAGGGTTTGGTATCATTTTTTATTATTGCTCTTCACAGAAAGCAAAACAGAAACCACCTGAACTTCTAAAAATAAAAACTCACATGAAATGATTGGCCCTAGGGTCAGCAGGCCCATAGGTAGCTGGGCTGGGGTTCAAAGTTCTGGTCTCCAGATCTCCAACTTACTGAAGTCTCCCTGGGCCCAATCCTTGCATTCTCTGTGGAGAAGTGCTGTGAGGTGTTGGTGGCCAGTCACCATGCCAACAGACAGTCCTTCTCCCTAAATACTCCCAGTCCAGCCGCCCCCAGTCTCTGGGGCACAGACTGCCTCACCAATGAAACCTCTGAAGGTGGTTCTTTTGGTTCTTTTGTAACTAACACCTGCTGGATGGAGTCCAAAATCCTTCTTATTCTGAATTCCCTTTTATAGAAAATAAGTAGTCATATCATTATTTTTTCTGTGATCCAACCAAGACCGCCAGGCTGTTTTAAAGTCCCTGCTGGTATCTTCCCTGGGGCAGAATATTCTTTAGAAAGAATGGCTCCCCTGTGTCTACCAGAACTATGATTTGTGTAGTGGAGGGCTGGGAAAAGCACCTCCCAAGCCTCCCCATTAAGCTCCTCACTGTCCTCAGGAGGCCTAAGGGACAGCCCTTGCCAAGGCCAGCCCTTCCTGCTGGCAGGCCAGTCATGATGACAGCAGATGCATGCCCAAAGGCCTCCTCGACTGGCAGACAGCAGGAGAGCGATCCCAGCTACTAGAGGGTCCAAAGCAAGATGAAGAAAATAAAACAAACAGGAAAACTCAATAGGCCAGTGAAGCAAGAAGGCAGCTCTGCACCCAAATTTCCACATCACCCAGGGCACAAAAAGGAGCCAGAGCTGTGGTGTTTCAAAAACGTGTCCCCTGGAGTCACTGGAGAGCAACCCAGTCTCTTCAAATAAAGTTGAGAAGTTCCTGTTTTCAAGTACTTTTCCTTCTTGCCGAGTCACATTGGAATATCAGAGGTCATGGGAAGTTTCCAATAAAGAACTCTACTCTGTTCAGCCCAGTGCTCCCCCGAGCTAACCGTGTGTAGCTCCTCTTTTTTTTTTTAATGGAACACCAATGTTCCCCGTTAGCTCTCACCTCCCTCTGGAAAGCTTCTTTTCTGTCCCTGGAGGCACCTACCAGGCACTCTGTTGTCTTCTACACCAGGTCATTTTTATAACCCAATCTGTGTCCTATCTAGCTGTCTCTCTGTTAGGTCTTTTTCTCTCTCATGCTGTCCCCTCCACCTTGGTCCAAAACCTCCGGTGCCTTCTCCAAAACAGTCTCCCCGCCCTTTGGCATCTTCCTATGAACCCCAGCCAGTTCATCTGATTTTTCTTCACTTCCCTCCTGAGGTCAGAGACTTACTACAACTCCCTCAATCCTCCTGCAATAAAACTGGAATCTTCTCTCACCACTGAGCCCTCTCTGTCCAACTGTATTCCCCTACTCAGCTCTATACTTGCCTTTTTTTTATCGAGCAGTCCCGGAGAGGTTGTGATTAAGAGCAAGGACTTTGGAAGCAGATGTAAATTTTAATCCTGTTTCTTTTGTTATTGACCACATGGTACAAATTTTCTTGAATTTAGATTTTTGAATATAATTATACCTCTCAAGGATGTCATAAAGATGGGGTGAGATCACACACTCAAAGTGTGTGGCTGGACACTTAGAAAGCCTAACAAATGTTCCAAATTCTTCTTCTTAGCCAAATATCCCTCCGATAACCCCATTTCCAGACCTGTGCTTATACACACACACACACACACACACACACACACACACACCTTCCCCACATTCTTTCCCTCTTTCTCCATTACTGAGACTTTATCTGTCCAGGACCCAACATATTACCATCTCCTCAGTAGATCTTGCCCTGAAATATCTGAGCAGCTCTTCCTGTCTAGTGTCTCTCCTGCAGCCACAGCCTTAGTTGTCCTTGTGTCTTCAGTCACCCAGCCCCACAACTGGACTATACCTCCCAAGGGCCAAGACTTCCTCCTACTGCTGAGTGGCCCCACAGACCTGGTCCACAGAGATGAAGAGCTGGTCCCATTGTACAGTCACATCAAGATGAACCTGGTACCTTGTTCTCCTGGCTCTTCAAAGCCTTATTAATTTAGTTTGCCACAGCCTTTGAAACCTTGCTGTGGTGACATATGAGAGGCCTGCTTGTTTTGAATACATCAAATACCAGAAGGAAAACTAGTTGAGAATTGTCAGTATGTATTCATGAGCAGAGTCTCTGAGGATATGGCAAACACCTGTGCTGGAAGGAAGAAGAACTGTAAGGATTCAGGATATGTGTGTAAGGAATCACCTAGACTTGGTTCAACAAGCCTATCACTGACCTCTGCTCCCCACATCTCCAGCCAGCCCTCCAGCCAACCCAAGTCCCTAACAAAGTGGAATTTGACAGATTCCATGCCACATTCAAGGATGTTGAATCTCCAACCCAAACAGAGGCTCGAGGAGGAGAAGGGATACAGAGAAAGAAGGAGAAGGGATACAGAGAAAGAATGAACAGATACCCAGAAATTCCACATCGAGGGTGCTGGGGTGACCCCTCATCCTACTGCTCTTCCCCCATCTAAAGGTTTTAACAGCAGCAGGAAGTGCTTGCCATCAAAGCTGAGCTCAGCCCCTGTACTGACTTTCTTCCACTGCGCCGCAGAGGCCTGCTGTCTGGCTGAAGATGTGGGGGACCAGCCTTGCCTGCTGTCAGCTCTTTATACAGCACGTGGGGGCCTTGGATTTGTGAGGCTGCACATCTGGAGTCCCCTCGTTTATTTCCACTCCCTACACACATGCAATTGAGCAGTCCTAGAAAACATGGCACTCTGTCTCGGAATAGCTGCTGTTCATCAGACCCTTGTCCCCTTTCCTTCTTGATGGTTTCCTCCTGATCACTGACCAAGTCCTTTGAAATCATTTCCTCTGGCCATTTTTAACTATTCTCTCTCTCTCTCTCTCTCTCTCTCTCTCTCTCTCTCTCTCTCTCTCTCTTTCTCCTGTCTCTCTGTCTCTGTCTCTCTCTCTCTCTCTCTCGTTTATCTCTCACATACACACACACACACATGCACACAGACACACTCCCACCAGATTTTCATTTCAGCCCATGACATCATCCTCTTCCAACCTTTTCCCTGGGGTACACAACTTCACACAGTGTACATCGGGATATTGAAAGGAACAGGTGGGATTTCCTTGTCGGTCAGCACCTCTTTATAATGACTGAGTTAATCCAAAATGAGAAGACTCCCTGCCTTGCACCTCCTGCCCTCTGAGAACCTTCTTACTCAGCAGATGCTCATCTCTTGTCCACAGTGAGGTGATGAGGGCCTATAACTTACCAGGTGAACCCAGCTGGAAAAGCTTCCATCAGTGACAGTGTAGCATCAGGAGCCGTGGTGGAGAACAGAGGCAGACAAGAAGATGGCCCAGGAGGACCAGGAATACAGAACAGAGAAAGACCCACAGGAATAAGGGAAGCTAGGACAATGGAGAAGAGTTTGTTTCCCTAATGGTTCCAAGATGAACAGATTTCCAGGAATCTTATTACAGGTTGCCAGTAAACTCATCAACACTCACTTGCTGAATTTACTATTTTTTCTTACTTTAATTCTTGGAATCATCAACAACAGAAAAACTGCTGACATTGATTGTCTTTGTCACAAAAGACAGTTTCAAACTATTAGTGAACAACTGGTGGTGGCTCAGAAGAGGGGAAAGGTGAGGAGACAAGGGAATCATCTATTGGGGGCTCTGCATAGCAGAGCTGAGGTCAGTCTGGGGATCCTCCTTGCTTGACCACATCTGTTTAAATTCAGCAACAGTAACACATTATCCCATAGGAAGGCTGTGCCCCCTGCAACAAGGAAGAGGATGAATTCACCCCACCCCAAACCCAGGGCTGAGGAGACAACAGGAATCAGATGAGCCACAGAGAGAGGCTGTGACCAAAGTGGGAAACCTGAAACTAGTTGGTCAGGGGGCACTGGTTAGCTCTCCACATGATTACGTGATCCTCGAACCTCTGTTTGGGTTGGAGATTCAACATCCTTGAATGTGGCATGGAATCTGTCAAATTCCACTTTGTTAGGGACTTGGTGCCTAGACAAGCTTCCACCCAATGTCTGAGATTGTCACAGGCTCAGGTCCCACAGCCCCTATTCCCTTAGCATGGGATCCATAGCTTTCCAAAATTGTATCTGTCCTGTTGCCAAGCCCAGAGGTGCAGGGAGCAAGAAGCAATGGGCCCTCCAAGCTGGTTTTTCCTAACATCACCATGCAAGCCCAGAGCTAGAGGAGATGCTGCATCTGAAAGCCACCTGCTGCTGGTGCTCTTGGTGTACAGGGGAGGAACCTCTGGGCAGCATCAGGTACAGTAGCCTGGGGCACTTAGCATAGTGCTTGTACAAGCAAAGGGGACACCTTCCATCTTCTCTTTGCTTTGTCTTCTTTCCTGCATCTTCTGTCCTTCTTGGCCATTTGTAGGGTTCCCTGGCTCTCTTAGTCTTTTTCTTTTTTCTTGAGCGTTAAGGTTATCGGTGTCCTCACAGCTTTGACTTGTACGATCTTGGAATTTAAAAAGAATACTGTTGCCACCGGCACCAGATGGTTAAGTTGTTGCCTCAGGACCTCCTGTACCTGTAGAGAGAGACTGCAGTGACACCACTCCTACTGCCCAAACTGCAAGACTGAAGTCACTCATAATCCACCAGAAGTACTTTTTACCTCTTCGATTCCTCCACTTCTGCCCAGACAGGAGGCCGTGGAAAAGATGAACTAAAAACAGAGTGATCGCACAGGCCGAGTACACAGCACTGCTGAAGTGAGGGCTGCAGGTGGGGCCAGACCCCAGATCCCGGGCTGATGTTCGAACAAGTAAAAGGGAACATCGCCTGCACCCTCCCCCTCAACACAAACCAAACCCTAACTAAAACCAACCTGGAAACTAAAAATAAGAGCGAGAGAAAAGCTAGAGAAGACATCCAGAAAGGAAATTCGTTTCTGACCATGGAGGTTAGAAAAGGATTGTCTCTTCCCTCCTTAGGCAGAGTGGTTGATTGTGCAACCTGCCAGCCTTAGCCCAGTAACCTCTTATCTGGGCTGTCAGTTAACTGACAAAAGGAGAGCTCTTGCCACAAAGGGGCTGCAATTAGCTCAGAACCTGGGCAGGGACAGGCTCTGTATTGGACACTTCCACATTACTCATTCAGAAGGGATCTGATCCTGCAGCCAGTGCTCCTTCCCCACCCAGGCTAAGGGCTCACATTGCTTGGGGACATCCCACACAGGCTGTGCTGTGGGGGTCCAGGGTGTGCGGCAGAGGGCTCTTGGAGCTATTCATGCCCCCTACCTTGCAGTTTCATTCAGCTTTGGCTTCCCAGTGAGAAGTGAAGCTGAGTTAATAAGTTAAGGATTTGCAAGCCATCTTGTGCCCTTGAAAGATAAGAAAAGCCCACAATGCAGGGATAAACATTGTCCAAGGCCAGAAGTCTCCAGCAGGATGTCTTTGAACATAGGTGTTTCAGGCCCTCCCGAATAGAAGTGGGGAGACAGAGATCTGTTGTGCACATAGTGAGGTGGTGGGCTGCACACTCAGGAAGACTTGGCCGCTAAGGCAGCTCCTAGCCTCTCTCCTGAACTCCAGCTGCCTAAGCCTGGTATAGGTCAGGGGTCTCCCATCACTGTCCTCAGCTCCCCATGAACATGAAGGTTGTGGTGTCTATCAGTATGCATTTAAATAATAGAGATGATTCCAAATCATAAGTTTGGAATTCCATGAATTTCCTCATGATGACTACTTTTAATGCTGCTCCTTCTGTCATTTTGTCCTTCCTTCTTCTTTTCCTCCTCCTCTTCCTTCAAATGATCACTTCTTGCAGAACATTTATTTTATTGGTGTTCCCGCTTGCCTGGTACCTTAAACAAAGATCTTACTGGTAACCCTGCCTGGTAACCCTGCATTTAGCAAACATATTCTGGCTGTTGGATATGTGTTTCTTGGTCACCAGGAGCAAATCCAGTTGCCTGGACTAACTTATTGGTCCCAGGGATGCCATCAAGTCATTAAATTGCAGCTATAGTTATAAGTAGTCTTCTTAGAACAAATTTGAACCAAGAGCCCAAAGACTCAGGCACATGTCCAAGCTCTACCTCTAACAAGCTGCTCCTTCTGGGACTCGGTTCCTCACAAAGTGACTAGAAGGTCTTGTTGTCCTTTTCAACTATGGCAAGTGATATCTTTGTCATCAATCAGAATAGGCCCCAACCCGGACAGTTTGCAGCCTTTTCACAGTGATCCCCGCCTCCCACCTTCCCACCTCAAACTTGGGCTCCAAGAAGGCCAAGGTCAAGGTGGTGATAGGAAGCTTACTAACAGTCCACTCCCCAAATCAGGGAGTTGGCTGAACTTGGAGGTGGGCAGTAAACTACAGGGTGTACCCGGCTTGTAGTCACTGGGTGAATGATTTTCACTTCTGTGAAACAGACTTATACTATCATTTCAATGTGAAGCCCACCACATCTTAGAAGCAACAGTGTCATGAACCATCTCATGGAAAGTGGAAATGGGCAGGATGTGGTTTGAACTGACAAAAGCCGAGGCTGCCATTCCTCACTAGGGGGTGGCAGGGTGGCAAGGGGGGTGGGAGAGACGCTGTGCTTTCTGACCTGCAGCCAAGTGGCCACAAAGTCTGGGGCAGTCTAGCTAGTTGCTTAGTATCAAGGTGGTAAAACCGCCACCAACAGCAATGACAGCACACACACACACACAACCACCACAAGCAAATTGGTAGGCAGTATTTCTCCTTTCAGTTAAAAAAAAAAACAAAAAACAAAAAAAAACTTTCCACCTGGTACCAGCTAATATTCAAAAAATTTTCATAAACACTCCATGCCTGTAATTGCTTACTAAGGTACATACAACCATATGAATGTTTCTAGGTTTCAGGTAAGAATGCTGAAATAGGGTCCCAATTATGGAGACAAAAAGTGACAAAGTGAACCCAACCATCTAGGACACTTGATTCCTGATTCAAAGCCAGTGCCTGGTTGTTCTGGACTGGAAACAGAGCCCCACTCGGGAAAGAAATAGGCCCCTGCCATCTGGCTCCTATGTCAGCATGGCACACACCTGACCTTGACTCTGGCTGTGCCCCATAACTGAGTACTGTCTGTGGACAAAGATCTCAGTTGCCTTGCCATGGAACTCCATGGCCTAAAACCCTGCATGGAGATACTTAACAAATGTCCCATAAATTCACAATTATTTTTGAAGAGAAATTTTTTTCTTCATACTTGTTTGCAGTACATGAATATACAACCATCTTGGCAGGTGGATACATATACATACTACAACTTGTGTCTTTTTAAAAAAATCCGCTTCCCCTTTAATCCCCATCCCTCTCCTCCTCCAGTTATCCTATTTTCATCCTTGTTATCGTATTAATCTTAGCACCTGTTATGGTACATAATGTTCTACATTACTTTGGGTCATCAGATTTCTATACATGCATATATTTTTTCTTCTTGTTTCCCCTTCACCTCCTCCTTGTCCCTCATCCTTGGTCCCCTTCCCTATTGCAAAAGATCCATCCCTCTATCCCCTTCTACCTACCCTTTATTATTCTCTTTGTTTGCACTTTGCCTCATTAAATATGGTATTTAAATTTGTGTGTCTGGTTTATTTCACTCAACATTATGTTTTCCAGGTATATCCATATTCCTACAAATGTCTCAAATTTATCATTCTTTGTAGCCAAGTATTATTCCATTCTATATAGATACCACATTTTCTTTATCCAGTCATCTGTTGATGGATATGTACAGGATGCTGCCAGGACTTAGCTATTATGAATTGTGTTGCTGTACACATTGGTATGCAGGTATCACTGTAGTATGATGTCATTACCTATGATGAATGAAAACATTCTGAGGCCACAAGCCTCCCCAGTACTTAGGTACAAATTTCTCTGAGCTACTTTTATTTTACAAGCCATAAGGTCTTGTGGGGAAAAACTTTTTCTGTCTTGTCCTTCTAAGCCAGTGAGCTGAAAAGCCTTTGCTTGGCTTTCCCAGCAGGAAGAAGGGTTGACATGAAATGATGTGAAACAAACCTCAGGAAGTCAGCGGTAGTCCACACTTCTTAGAACCATGGAATTCAATGGGTTGCATTCCCTTACAGCCCAGGACAATTCTCATGAGAAAGCATTCATTCCTGTGTTGCACTGGCAGGGACTTTCTTTGGTGAGTGTGTTGACATTTGATGTCTTTGCTGACAGAACTTACTTCGAAGAAGAACAGCAACTGATTGGTTGGTTTGGCCACACTTCAGGTGGTTGTTCTTTGGGATGGATTTGGGGTAGAGGATGTGGTGTATCTGGGCCTCAGTTTCCTTGTGTCTAAAGTCCAGGCGATGATAGAAGTACCACGTCATAGGCATTCATAAGACAGAGTGATGTAATCCATGGACCTGCTCAGAACAGTGCAGGGCATAGAGAAAGCACCCATTAGACAGCTATTGTTTCTCCTGCAAGGTTCTTTAAGCAGCATAACAGCTTTTAAATCATAAAAATCTCAGCCTGCTTTTTTTCTTCATAGACATTATCCAGAGCAGCAGGCCTCATTTAATGTTTCCCTGGCTTCCTTCCCTCTGTTTTGGATCTCTGGGGAGGACAGAAAAGGAAGGACATCCACATGTTGCAAACACCACCTCTGCAAACTCAGATTAATGCATAGCTCTCAACTGAAATGATTTTTTTATTTTTAGCCCACATGAGTATTTAATATACAATAAAGGTTACAACACACACCAGTGGGGAAAGCAAGGACCACTTTAAAAAATGGAACTGGGACGATTAGAGATGCATTTAAATTTATTTTCATCCTTAACCACACACCAAAACCTTTACAGGTGAGTCAGAAATTATGCCCTCCCAAATCCATGAAATCAAATAAATTTATTTCAGAAAAAGTAGTAGAAAGACAGAAAAATTTGACCATTTAAAACACAAGTCCATGAAGATCACATAAATGATGAAACCAAAGAATAAATGTCACATCAAATTAAAATATTTGTAACTTATGTGAAAACCCATTATTCCATTAGGTTATTTTTCTTTTTATTCACTTTTAAGAGCTCTTTGTAAAAGGAGCACAGCACTGGCAGAAAAACAGACCAGAGGATCAATAGAACAGATTTGAAGATGCAGAAACAACTCCAAACACACTCAGCCACCCTTTTGAATAAGGGGCCAAACACAGTCACTGGAAGATAGGCTGTTTAATAATTGGTGTTGGAAAAACTGGCTTTCCTCATTCTGAAGACTAAAAATAGACCCATGGTCTATCATTATGCACTAAACTAAAATCAAAATGGATCAAAGATCTAAATATTAAAACAGAAACACTGAATCTGCTAGGAGAGAAAATAAGTAGAACTCTTGAAGACATAGGTGTAAGTAGAGACTTCACGAACAAAACCCTGACCACACAGAAAACACTGTAGAGAATCAACAACTGGGATCTCATCTTATTAAAAACTGTTGCACAGCAAAAAAAATCATCAACAGAGTGAAGAGACAACCCACAGAGTAGAGAATAAATTTGCCAGCAATTCCTTTGAAAAAGACTTATTGGGCTGGGGATTTGGCTCACCGGCATAAGCGCCTGCCTGGCAAGCGTGAGGTCATGAGTTCGATCCCTGGTACAAAAAAAAAAAAAAAAAAGAAAAGAAAAGAAAAGAAAAGGATTTATGTCTAGAAGAACATGTAAAGAACTGAAAAAATCAGATGCCTCAAATTTAAAGACCCAATCCAAAACTGGGCATCTGAGATGCCTGGATGAAGATGTACAGACAGCAAATAAATATACAAAAATATGTTCAACATTACTAATCATTCAAGGAATGTAAATCAAAACAACACTGAGATTCCATCTCACTCCAGAAAGAATGGCTATTACCATAAAATCAACAAATAACAAATGATTGGCAGGGGTGGGGGAAAAAAGAACCCTTTTCCACTGTTGGTGGTTGTGTAGACTGGTGCAACCACTGTGGAAATCAGTGTGGAGATTCTTAAAAAAAAAAAACTAACTAACTAGGATTGGAGGTCCCATTTAACTCAGCTATTCTTCTTGATATTGTTCCAAAAGAATTAGAAGCTTCATACCACAGAAATACATGCACAGCCATGTTTACAGCAGCATAATTTGTGATAACTAAACCTTGGAAACAATCCGAATTCCCATCAGTGGATGATTAGATAAAAGAGACTTTTTAAAATAAATGGAGTACTATTCAGCCATGAAGAATAATAAATGTGAGACATTTATAGCTAAAGGTTCATTATAGGATGGACCTTGAGACAATTCTCTTAAGTAAAATAAATTGGACACATGTGTAAATATCTCATTGTTTCTCCTGTGTGAGAAACTGAAAGCATAAATAAGAAACAAAATGTATAATAGAGGGAAACCCACTTGGGACCCCATCTGTCTCTCTTTTAGACAAAAGCTTTCTTTCTCTCAATAAATATATTGTGCTCAAAAAATGTATAAGAGAAATTGTGAAATAGAAAGAAATTGTTCAAAGGGGGAACCACCAAGGCAGAAAGAAAGGAAAAGAAAAAAATGAGAAAAGAAAGATAAAATGGAAATAAAGCTTTGTAAGTAAAGGAGGGGAAGGAAATAGGAAAAATAGAGGAATCAAGATATACTGTCAACATGTACAAATTCTGTATGACAAATGTGATCATTATGTATATCTAAATTGTACCAATAAACCTAATAAAAAAGCTCTTTGCATATTAAGGAAATTAGCACTGTGTCTAATATGAGTATTATACCAAATATCTGTGATATTTTCTGTCTTACAGAAACTTGTAATCCCTTTGCAGTTAATTTATAAATCTAAAAGAAATTAATTATAAGCTGACTTCACTATATATATATATATATATATATATATATATATATATATCCATATAGTCACCTTTGATGTCACCTAAGATCTGAGCCTTGCCAAGAATAACATAAACTGCACTATAGTACTGTGTGCTATTAATAGAGTCTTAGCTAAGTGGGATTACACAGAATTTTGGGTCCTTGTTCTACTGCCTTTTTAAAAAAGCTGATAACTATTTTTGTTGGAGTTCAGACAGAAAGCTGCCACTCTTAAAATCCTGTTCCTTTGTTCAATATACCAGCTTTCACTGAGTGTTTCCAGAGATGGAACCAGAAACGCTATTGCCTCAGTGAGTGGCTGGCTCCAAATGGGCATGAAAGTATTGACACTTTGTGACATCATTCTTCACATCTTCCAAAGTCTTCCCCATTCACGTAGCCTAGATACCAACATACCCACTTCCTTGATTGTTTTCCATTGCGTTTTTCAGAGCTGGTTATGTGAAATTTCCAAAAAAAAAAGCCAGAAAAGGTAGATACAGACTCCAATACTTCTGATTTCATTTGTTGTCTCTAAATCTCCCTGAAGTCTTTATTAGCTTCCGGTGACCAAAACAGAAATAAAGAAAAAAAAAAGTGATTCGTTAAAGTCATGAAGCTGAGCTAAATGGATAAAGTCCTCTAACTGACCTCAAGGAAGCCCAGAAACATGTAGATCAGCTGTAAAATGACTTGTGTGTTTAGATTTAGAGAAGATGTCTGGCTCCCTAGCAAATTTGTCTGCCCATAAATTTCTTGATTAGGCGAAAGGCCCCTGCCAACATATCCAGACCTTCAATTCAGTCTGTCCTTTATTTGAGCTAACATGGAGATGGAAATCATGCTTGATCTGGGTGACACAATATGTAAATGTAAAATTGTGCTTACGGCTCATTTCCAAGAGATCAATTTATAAGCATGGGTGGGAGATGGAAATCACCAGGCTGTTGGCTGTGATGCTACTGGAGATTTATTATTTTGAGCCATAAGCAAAGGCAGCAGCTCTGTATGACTTCACCATCCTCCAAGAATGCCTTGTTCTTAGTACATGGGTGCCCTTTGTGGGAACTGACTGCTACATAGTTAATTGTGATGGTCCAGTTCTAGCTCCTCCTATCAAGTATAGTTAAGGGCTCTGTCTACCACGAAGAGTCACAATGAAAAGAGATAGATATAAACTGCTCCACAAGAGACTTCAGTGTATCTTTTCACGGTAGACATTTGATTTCGTTTTTCTCTTTACCTACAGGTAACCTAGACAGGCAAGTACTCTCCGGGGTCCTGGCTTTGTCATGGGTATCTCTGGCCTGGTGTTCCACTGTGTGGGGCTTTATCCTCTGCCTCAGGTACGCAGCCTCTTAACGCCATGGTCAAGGCCACCCTGAATGACAAATGTCTGTGGGACAACTTTGGTCTTCTCTTGTGTCTTTTTGGGGCTGTAATGATTTCCCTTTCATTTCCTTTGTCTTGGCCATACACCCTATTTAAGGGAGGTTTCTACAGTTGCCTCAGCTGCCATATTGCCCACAAATAATTTCCTGCTATAATCTCTCTGTCTCTGTCTCTCCCTCTTTCTCTTTCTCCTCCCCTTTTTTCACTCTCATGCTTCTGTAATCAATTCCTGTATAAAATAATCTTTATTTAAAATACCTAATACGGCTTCTCTTTTTCTGACTAGACTCCAATACAGATACAATATGTGAAGTGGTCTCAGTCCTAGACCCTGACCTTCCAACTTACCCCTCATCTACCTCATGTGGAAACCAGTAACTGGGGCTGCCAAGAAAACTATGGATAAGAAAATACAGAGCTAAAATAAGCCTGAGTAAATCAATTAATGCAATGTCACAAGTTAGTGTACAAGAAAGAAAAGGAGCTTTAGAGTCAATAATAGGTTAAAATTTTCTCTTTTACTTGTAGGCAATGTTACACACAACACATACACCAAGCCACAGACAACACACACTATACACACACACTACACAACACACACCACAACACACACCCCATACCACATACTACATAAACTCATCACCCACTGCAAACACACACACACCACCAGATCACGCACTCCAAACATGCAACACCACACAACAAACTCACCATACCACACACATAACAATCATAATACACACATGTACCACACACCGTAGACATGCCATATAGTCCCAAACACAGCACACACATAACACACACATCACACATACATAAAGCAGGTATTCCACATTATACACAGTATACCACATATCACACACATATATATATCACACGTACACACACACATATGCACAGATATATACACTGGTAGGCCCTGTTCTATGTAAAGCATTATATTATGTGGTAGCAAAATCTGATGCACTTTGGTCACTTCAAAACTCCCAGGATGCTGGTTTGAGTGGACTTGACCTGTGTAGATGTTTTGGCCAGGTGAGAGGAAATCTGAATCCCTCATGGGCCTGGAGGCCAGACCGTTAGAGACAACCCACTCTGAGCTTGGTCTTTGCCCCACCTGGAAACATTTCTCTCAGTGGCTTTGACATCTGTGGCTTTAACTTAAAACCACAGGGAGCTTCCAGTTATAAAAAAATTGAATGAAAAGTGCATTTGTTTTACATTTGCAAAGGTGTCTGCCTAGGATAGATAAGAATGATTGTAACTTCTTTGAATATTTACTATGTACCCTTTAACTTTGTAACTTGAACAACTACATCCAGGATGACAGTACGTAATTTATAAATTACTGATTTCTTAGTGGGGCTTTTTCTCATTCTCCTTTTTTTCCCTTTCTTTTAGAATTCTGTATTGTTGCTAGCCTTTTTTCTGTTTAAATAAAAATTTAAAAATGTATAATTGCTATTGTAAAAAAAAGAGGAAATAGGAAGCACTATAAAAGATATAGCTGCATGTATGTTTAGGTGTGTGGGACTGATGACCATATTTCTAGGTTCTTGTTGGACTGTTGAACAGATCTGTTTGCACTCTCACTGCTTTAGTGTCCACTTTGTGTGCTTTAATTCTGTAACTTGAATAACTGCTTCTAAAAGAACAATATGTAATGTATCAACTAGTGATTTCTTACTGTTTATCTTCTTTTTTTTGAAATTCTGTAATATTTCTACCTTTTTCCTGTTTTTTTTTCCTCTTTAAATAAAAAAAAATGATCGTAACTTCTAGTCCTCTTCTTAGATCTTCTTAAAAGCCGGGCTGTGGGGAGGTGTTTTAGTGCCAACCTAAGCACAGCTGGAAAGAGAAAGGCTGGGTTTGTTTGGTTGTGAGTACATCCATATGGGAATCTCAGGAAGTGGGGAGCCTGCATCACCTGCCCTCAAGGACAGGCAGCCTGCTCATCATTCACACCACCACTTGGGAACACTTGAAAATAATTTTCAAAGGAATTAGGTAACTTTCCAAAATATTCTCAAAGTGCAGATGAGAAACAAAGGTTCTGGAGACTCACATACACATTCACAGAGAGGCAGCAAATTCAGAGGGACAGAGATGTGCCTGTCCTTGGTGGCGTCTGATTTCTGACTAACAGCTGCTCAGAGCTTAACTTGGAGCAAGCATGAACTGAGACGCTGCCTGCATATACGTGCTTGGAATCCCTCAAGGACCAGCGCTTCCCTTCTCCCTGTAGCCAAACAAATCTGGATATAGATGGGGGCAGAACCCCAGGACTGACCTCTCCATTCCTGAGTCATCTTATCTTTAAGCCACTGTTGGAAGGAGGTTGAAACCATTAATAGTGCACCTCTCCAGCAAACGTAGAGCTGCTGGGAGAGAAGCGATCCCTGGGAACTCTAAACAGCAATTAGACAAAATCCTAAATTACAGAGCTCTCACTCCATAGAGAAATGCAAATTATAATTTTGCCTCCTCCCAAATCCCACAGCCTGATTTTGCTCTCCATCTGCAGAATGCATCCTCCCACCCACTAAGAGGCTTTCTGAAGGAGCCAGAAAGGGGACACACGTGTGATCAGCTCAGCCATGTACCCTTGCTGCTGAAACCCTGGAGAAAGGGAGGGAGGAAATGAAGAGAGGAAAAAAAAGAAAGGGAGAAAAGGAGGAAGAAAAAGAGAGGGAAGGAGAGGGAAGCCAGCAGAGAAAAGAGGGAACACCAGAGAAAAGGAAGAGGAAAAGAGGAAGGAGAGAGTTTCATACTATGTTTATCATCCTCAAATATTTATTGAGTATTAACTATGTACTAAGTTGCAGATAACATAAAGTGTAAAGTAAAACCCTTGTGGTGGAGTAGTTTCCAATGCAATCTGGAAAAAATAAGCCAAATACAACTATTTACTCAAGCACTTAATTCTATGCCATAGGTAACTTGTGGCTGTGGAAATTCAAAGAGAGGGACAGAGGTGAGAATTGAAATAAGAAATGCCTCATGGAAATGAACCTGAACATGATGGACAGGGAGAGATTTGATCAGGAGAGGAAAGGCAGCGAAGTCCAGGATAGCACCAGTAGTGAGAAGCCTCCCCTGTCCCCAGCAGGTCTTGCACTTGCCAAGCTTCCCTGAGAAGTATCCATGCCTGTCTAAACGCTACCCAATGTTAGCCATGAGTTCCATGGGACTCCTTGTACCTGGTTATCCAGTGATGCACCCAGTGTCCTCCAGAGGTACCCCAAGGTGCTGGAGAGAGATCTTTCTCCCCTAGCCCAGAGCACAGTGTCAGGGATGCAGACCACTGACCCCAACTATTGAATGAATGGATGAGTGACTAAGACCCACAAGAGCTGGACAGTGAACTCCAAGAGGAAGGCTTCATGGCTTGTTCTTATGTTTCTGAGAACTGCCCAGTGGCCTATCAGTGGATGTGATAAACACGGAGGAAAAGAAGTGTTAGCTGGGAGCCGTCCTGCCCTGTCCTAGCGATGTGGTGAGAGTCTCTACCTTTATCAAGTTTTTCAGATCCTTACCTCTTCTGCTCCAGAACCAGTAAACTCTTCACCCAGCCAGATCTGGGCTCAGCATGTTGAAGAAAACCCAGCATCCTGACCACAGCCTGCGGTGCCACTGTGTGGAAGTATAGGGCTGCTTTGGGTTCACCCTGCCCCAGGAGAAGGTCTTACCTACTCCTTGGGAGTAACTAGAAGAGCACAATGATAGCCTCCTCTGTGCCAGGTTCTGGTCTTTTCCAGTCCTCTAGACCACAGGGATTTCCTGACTCAGGCCTGATGCTTTCATCCTCTTATCACCAAGCCAAAGACAAGTGCTTGCTGATATCTGAGCTGAAGCTTAAGAAGCAGAAGCCCCGTGAAGTGCAGAGGTGTGAGGAAAAGGCAACTGGGGATCAGGGATGACTGGACTGTATAGCTTTGGGGGACTGTAGGGGTAACTGAGAAGGGTTCAGCTCCTGCAGGATCCAGGCAGGTCATAGCAATAAGAATTTTCCCAGTGGGCAAAGGAGTCATTAATGAGTTTTGAGCAGAGGACACACATGGCTAGATTTGTGTTTTGGAAAGATAACCTCCAGCTTTGATATTTGTAGCTATAAAGGGCTACCTAGGTTAATGAATCACTTTTTCAGGTTCTGTCTCGTGTGGACTCATCCATCAATACTCGTTTCTAATTTGTTATCCAGACACTTGAGCACTCAGATTTATGGGACTGGGAAGATAGTCAAGTGCAGAATGGGGGCAGAGGAACTGTGAGATCTTTGGACTTGAGGTAATCAGTTTAACCTTCAATCCCAGGATGAAATCTCTTTTCTCCACCAGTCATTTGAATTTTTAAAATCTCTATTTCATAGCACACCCAAAGTAGGTTGCTGTGTACTTGTTGCAATGGAGGATAATGTATATAAATCATTTACTTCAGTTATTACCAGATAAATCAAGAGCATCTGTGTGGGTGAAGGTATGAGATCCTGACTTTGGTGATTTGCAGCAGAGTTTAATACCCTCACGTACACAGTATCACAGAGCCAAGACATTATCCACTTACCTCCACCTCACTTGAGCCTTACAACCAAGACACAGGCTCTAGGAACAGACTGCCTGGGTCAGACTGCTATGCAACATAGGATAAGATACTTACTGACTCTATGCCTCAGTATATTCATTCATAAAATAAGAATTAGAATCTATGTAATAGGAATGTCATGAGAATGGAATAAATCAGTACAGACAAGAAATATTATCTTCTGTTATTGCCCCTTGGCTACCAAGACATGGCCAGAATTGGAGTTACATTTGTTGCTCTTTTACTATTGATTCTTGGCCCTTCTATACCCAAATAAAGAGTACCTGGTTGTGCTCCAGCATCTCTGAAGTTCTTGTTCATATTTCTTTCTTTCCAGTTGGATTCCAGAATGCCTGCAGGCCTGCTTGATTTCTTGGATGGTGTCTCTTCTCATCTAATTAGTAATTAACATATTTTCAAGGATTTAAGATTGGGTGCTTGGCAATGAATTCCTCTAAAGTAATTGTATGATGTGAATTAAACAAGGGGCATTTAAATATCCAGTTTCTAGACTATTCTATGCACTCTGGATTGGGTGGATTGTAGTTTTTATCTAGATGATCTCAAAAGCCTCATTGGCTTTTGAGAGGTACTAAATATTGGGGCATTCTAGCTGACTTATTGTTAGGATGTGGGATATGATTTGAGGAGGTGGTCACCAGCGTAGTGACCTGGAAAGGTATACAGAGTCTCCCTTCCCAGCTCCTCCCATGCTCCCACTTCTTCCTTGCAACCATGCCAGAAGTAGCTTTTTTCTACCATGTCCCTCTGCCATGCTGCCCCGCCTTACTCAGCTGACTATGGAATGAAACCTCTACAAACTGTGAACCAAATAAACCTTTCCTCCTGCAAGTTGCGTGTGCTGGATATTTTTTATTCTGGTGACAATAAAAGTGGCAAAAGACATGGGTGAATAACTGACATTAAGGGCAACAGTAGGAAAAAGCACCTGGGATAGTGTAGATCTATTATTATATCATGCACATTACGCATGAAGAGTCACTAAGATGAGTAGTTACAAATGATCTCAATTTACTAAGTGCCAATCTTAAATCATGTTATAAGGCTTAACACGGTCCTGAAATCATATCAGTTAATTCTGGTCAACTGTTTCAGATCCTCTGCTACTTGATAAACTATTGATTTGATAGCCATGATTTAAAAAAATTAAATCTGCACACTTACAAAATTAGCCAATTATAGATTATTTGCCTTATAAAACTATTCTTCAACTTTACAGGAAAAGATCCATTGGAAGTAAATTTCAAGCTCCTCATGGGTTTTAAAAATACAAATTAACTTAAAACAATTCTGCTCAAGAATATATTCATTCAAAATTAATCAAGCTATAGGATCTTGCTGTTTAAATTCAAGACCAAATGCTAATAGTGAGTATAAAAGACATATAAAGGACCAAAAAAACCAGAAATATGAGGGGGTAAAATATGGAAAAGAGAAACAATGATGACAAGAAAGAAAGCTATGCCAGGCATGGTGATGCATGCCTGTAATCCCAGGGCTTGGAAGGGTGAGGCAGGAGGATGACTGTGAGTTCAAGGCCAGCCCAAACTACATTTTCTATCTCAAAAAAGAGAGAGGAGAGAGAGAGAGAGAGAGAGAGAGAGAGAGAGAGAGTGCAAACTAGAAAAAGTAAGAAGAAAGTCCAGGAGGGACAAAGTCCAAAATAGTTAAGGCTCCTAAGGACTGCAATAGAGTTTATAGTTTTCATCCCTAGCGTACAAGCACAAAGTCTAGACCAGCTGAGGAGACAGCACAATGTTAGCAGGTAGCTAAGGGAAAGAAACTTCTTAGCTCTTTGTCAGGATTTGGGCTACACAAGTCTGAATGCCATGAACAGCAGTGCCCATGCATCCCAGCTGCCTCTGCTCTTACATATACTTCTGACTGTCTTGATCTCAGTGCTTGGGTTTTCCTTTTGGATCTTTGCTGGCAAATTGGCCTATGAATCAATACAATTTGACTCTTGTCTTCCATTCTTCAAAGTAATGTTCTGGCCACTTCAAGATTTGGGATCTCTTTACTCTGACCGTCCACCAGGCAACATGCACTTTGATTAGTTCTCAACCTTTGTCTCAGTTCTTAACCCTCACTTCCTGCTTTGACAGAGCTTCTGGGTGGAAGAGTGCGGGCAGGCTGGAGGCATAGAGCTTCTCAGTCACAGCAGGACTCCATAAAGCACTGTGTTTAAATTCCGTAGAACAGGTTGGAAACTTGTGTTCAGTGTGATAATAGAATTAGCTCAATGTTTCCCAGATGGATTTTATGGGATACCAGGAAATGATCTCTGTACTCAAGAGCATATTTACAGAATATTCCACATTCTTTATAATTCACTGGGCACAATAATAAAGACAGAACTGTCTTTTCCTTGAAGTAAATCTCATCACCAGAGGAACATTTCCTCCAACAGATACATAAAGTACACTACATTTGGGGTGATTTGTAGATGGTTTCATAACTGTACTCCAGGGCAACTGTTTACCACTTGTAGAAAAATTGCCAGTTCTATTGAGATCAAAAGGCTTTGTATTTGGTCCTAGTCAGCTCAACTTTTTTCCCTATCAATGACCTGAGTTACATATAGACACTATGCCTATCCATCAATGGGAGATGACAATTAATATGATGGAAGGTAGAATCAAGTACAAAATAATCTGAACGATGACTTTTCATTGTTCCTTTTTTATTTGAATCATGTACCACCACCTTTCATTTATGTTTAAAAATTTATTATACAGAGTATACAGGGGGATGTATGGGGCAATACTTCATGAAAGCCCTATAAGCACAGTTCACATCAACCTTGGTGATGCTAATGTTACTCAGAGCCATATTATTAGAAGCTTCCAGGGGTCAGGGGTTTAGCTCAGTGGCATAAGTGCTTGCCTGGGAAGCGTGAGGTTATGAGTTCAATCCCCAGTACCCCAAAAAATAAAAGATAAATAGAAGTTTCCTGTCCCAGCCATGACTGGCATATATACTTAATCCTGAATGCAACATTTTAAGAGAATCACTTGAGAAGAAATTATGTGCAGAAGAGTTTGGACAAGATGAAATGTACCTTTGTATGAAAATTGAAAGAACTGAATGTGTTTAGCTAGAACAAGAGAAAACTCTAGGGATAAAGTGCATACACATTTGCCATAGATATTTGTCGTGTGTATGTTGAACAAGACTAGATATGTATGCCCAAAGTTTAGGTAGTGGTCCAAATGACAGAAAGATGTCAAATTTTCCTCTAATATAAGAATTTTTTCATATTTTCTATGGACTAATCACTTTATAAATTATCTTCATAAAGTAGTATGTATCCCATCATGGAAAATGTTCCAACACACGCTGAATTCTCAAGTGTTGGGGCTGAAGAGGATACCAAAGGATGCTAAGATTTTTTTTCTCCGCTTGCCTAAATACTTAACCATGCTACCGACTAATTTATAAAGAGGATGGCTGGGATCATCTACCTCATGTGTCCTCCCTGTGTGACGCAGAATCTTTTCCCATGCCTAGCTCTCTATGAATTTCTACCTTTAGTTCCCAGTCCAAGTTGAGAGGAACAAAGTATCAGGAAGTGCAGTCACAGAGGCTTCTTCTTGCCTGCTGCCTATAGAAAATCTCTATAAGAAAGCAGCTGGGACTAGATTTACTTACATGTAAATTTTTAAAAAATACATGTCCCACAATGCACATTTGATTCAGAAGGCAATTCTTTATTATGCAAACATCAATTCCTTTCTGAAATGTCTCACTAGTGGTATAAGTTTTATACTTGTCGTTTCTGGCCTGAAACCAAGAAAATGGCACAGCCACTAAAAACTCACTTGTTACACAGCTGGTCTGACAGTTAATTAATGAGTTTTATTAGGCTGGGGGGCAGGAAGTCTTCCTCAGCTAAGTTTAGAACTCGAGGGTCAGGTGCCTCAAATGAAGCTCAAACGTCATGCTGTTAACTCCCCAAACTCTTGGCAAAGCACAGCTCTCTGTTTGGAAAGTAACGGCCTCAAGTCTCTGGTGAACAAGCCTTGGTAGAGATCAAGCAATCCTTCACAACCCATTTCAATGAGTCAAGGAAAAATGAACCAGAAACATGAGTATTAAATGCCCCTTAAAAGAGTCACTGGGATATAAATGCTGAGAAGAATGCATGGGACCAAACTACATATGGGATTTTGTCAAACCATAATCATGTGGGAAACACAGAACAAGTCTTCTGACAAACTGAGACATGCCCAGCTCTGCTCTGCCTTAGGGTTAGGTCTCCCTGAAGTCTAGATGAGGGTCTCATAATGGAAACGGTACCTCTGCTATCCTATAACCTCTTCAAATTGACCAGTTGTAATCACCTAAAATTTGGGATGTTATTCTGCTTTAAATCACTCATTTCATGAAATGATCCTGCACAATTTATAGATCTCTTAGGGCTCCAGACTTATAAAGAAAAACCGACTTTGTTTTTGTGTTAATTTTGCACTAAAAATGGCCCTGTCTCTCAGAGGGGTTTCCATGACACATACAACATTAAAGATGAATGCTCATTCAAATTGTCTTGTAAATGTGCAGTAAACATCTCTGCATGCAAGACCATAGAGGGATTTGTTTGTTTGTTTTTATTGAGGTAAAATTCACATACTATGAAATTAACTATTTTATAGTTAACAATTTGGTGGTACTTAGTACATTCACAGTGCTCTGCAACCACCACATCTGTATTTACAATTCATTTTCATTGCTCCAAAAGGACATTCTGTGTCCCAGTTCTTCCTCTCCCAGCCCATTCAACCACCAGTCTGTTTTCTGTCTCTATGATTCACCTATTCTGGATATGTTCTATAAATGGAGTTTTACAGTGAGTGACCCTTGTGCCAGGCTCCTTTCACATTCATAATGCTTATGAAGTTCACCCATATTGTAACATGTATCAGTTCTCATTCTTTTTTATGGATGAGTAATATGCTCCCGCATATGTTACAATTTGCTTTCATGTTTATCTATTGATGGACATTTGGGCTGTTTTTGCCTTTTGATGGCTGTGAGTCGTGCTATACATTGAATTTGACTGAATGCCTATTGCCATGCTTCTTTGTATCTGCCTGGCATGAACCCTGGGGACTGTAAGCTTACCTCTTGGGTACCTAGAGCTAACAAAGAACCATACAAATGGGCAGACCACTACATTCTTGAGGTCCTCCTGACTAGGTATTTGGCTTACCTTATCAAGTAAAGAACTCCATCTTAAGGTGGTGCTGGTGATTAGAGGTAAGAGAACTGAAATGTAGTATGGGTGTATGACCAGCCATGTTCCCTGACCAGTTGTTGAGAGGAAGATGGACACCTCTATTCTGTCCAGGTGCTAGTATATAATTTCCTCCATTAAAAGAGGTTACAGTTTTCTCAAGTTAATAATCTGATTTCTGAGTGGAGCACACAGAAAATTCCCACCTTTTCTTCAAATATGGAAAATGTATTAATTATTTCACTAAGTAACAATTATTTATTATATGATGGATACTGTTAAATGTGCTGAGAAAAGGCAGGAAGTGAAACAGACAAAAGTTCCTGTCCTGTGGAGATTGTGTTCTAGAAGCTATTGAGATAACATCATGGGAGACAGTAGTGTATTCTTGGTACATAGATTACCTGGAGAAACCCTATGTTGGATTCTTAAAAAGGAAAGCTTTTTTTTTTTTTTTTTTAATACCGAGGATCGAACTCACAACCTCATGCTTGCCAGGCAGGTGCCTATGCTGCTGAGCTAAATCCTTGGCCCCAAAAAAGGCTTTGTAAAAAATAAGCAACTTTCTTTAGTTTACTCTCAATCAAGTTTTAAACTGTAACTCATTCTCATGAAACAAAGCTAGAAGACCATAATACCTCATTTATAGTGATTTAGGTCTTTAAAAATGAATGATTTCTCTCTAGTGTTGCCATGTTCCTTGTGATAACACTACCTCGCCATGATGCCTTTGTATGTTATCTAGGACTCCAAGACGCCTGGGACCAGCCCTGACACACACCTGTCATTCACAGGCTGAGCCACAGGATGCCACTGTTGTATTTTTGCTATCATAGACTTTTATATAAACTGAACTGAAAGAAGATGGGCTTCAATGAAATTTATTTTTTTAAACAGGTACAGAATGACTAAGGTTTAAGAACCAAATCTTATTTGTTACTTATAACTAATTTTTAAAATACCTTCAAGTCAGATTGTGAACATCACATACTAAGGCCATAAAGGTCTTTTGTGAATTACATTCAGTATTGAAGCAAAACTAATTATTTGGGACAATTTCAAAAGTATGAGCACCCACAAATATTCAGAACAAAGCCCTCCAAGAGTTGTATCTTCACAAGGTGACTGCAAGTGAAGTCAAGGGCTCTATAAAATCATCAGGTGCTTGTGTTCCAGTTCTTGTTTAAAAAATTGACAATAACATATAACTAGCACTGACACATCTCTAAAATTATTTGTTTTAGTGGGACTAGTATATTTTTGAAACCAAAGTGTTAGGTAAATCAATAACTTGATTTACCTAATTGATTTAACTTACCTGAAGATACTTTCTTTGCATTTCTGATTGAGTCACAACTTCAAAATGTCTTCTTGACCTCGTGCCAGATTGCTCAGCAAGTAGTTGAAGCTTTATAAATTGACAATTATTGGTTATTTTTTAAACTTTCTATTAAAAGGCCAGAATTCTTCCTGTCTTATGAGTGGCCAAAATGGAAAAACATTCCCAAAGTACAATAAATCCTATAGAAAAGTGACCATACTGGAGTCAGGTACAATGGCACAGGCTACACCTTACTTATCTGGGAGAGTGAGGCAGGAGGATCACAAGTGTGAGGCTAGCCTGGGCTACCTAGTGAGACCCTGTCCAAAAAAAAAATGGCTCAGTAGTAGAGAGCTTGCTTAGCATGCATAAGGTTCTGACTTCAAGCACTGGTCCCACACATAAAAAAGTAACCATATTTATGAGTGTCGGATTTATGCATGTAGGCAACAGATAAACTATAGGCTTCCAAAGAGATTGCAGTCTAATCATGAAACAGTCATATGAAAAAGAAAAGTACAATCAGGAATGTGAAGTACTACAACATTTACAAGTACTTAGTAGCAAAGATTAATGTTCTGAATGGCAGGAGCAGACAGCGGGCTTTGGAGGAAACAAAGTGTGGCCCATGGGCTCAAGATTACCTCTTGGCAGTTTTACTTGTCCTTCATGTCATGCAGACAAGATGCTCCCTTTACTGTACCAATTCAGTAAGTCCTTGACTTTGGCAGTTTTCATAGCTCTTGAACATGTGTTTAGCTGTAACCTTTAAAAGCCATCTTGGTATTTGTGTACTTATTCAACAAATGGCAGGCTTGGAGAACAAGAACAACCTGTCCTGTCCTTGAAGGTATCGCAATTATATGCTCACTTGAATCGTTCTTCTGTACCACTCTGAGCTACTCAGCATTCCCAGTATGCAGGCCCGGCCAAGTGTCTGAACAAAAGGTATGCCACCATGAGGTGGGGCCCAGAAGTTAGTGCAGCCATCCAGCCAAGAGGTGCAGAGGGCTAGGATTAGAGAGATGGAAGTGATGATGGGAGAGGAGAGACATAATCAGATGAAAGGGCAAAAGGACTGGTCACTGCTGCAAGCAGTCAGGGAGAAACTTGAACCAAAAACCCTTCCAAGGGTGGCTTCATGCAGTGAGTTTATCTGTTTCTTCACTAACCTTGTGTTGTGAGTTGAATGTTTATCCCTCTACCCCAATATATATGTTGACATCGCCCTGAGGTGAGGATACCAGGAGGTGGGGGCCTTTGGGAGGGGATTAAGTAACAAAGATGAATAAAAGACTCCAGAGAGCTTCCTCAGCCCTCCCACCATGTGAGGATTCTGAGAGAAGGTGTCACTTACATAACAAAACCTGGCTCCTTACCACCGACTCTACCTTGGTCTTAGACTTCCCTACTTCCAGATCTGTGGAACTGATTTGCATAGTCTATAATTTACTCACCTGTAGTTTTTTGTTACAGCAGCGCATAGGGACTAAAATACTTGGGGATGGTTCCCTTTTTATGAGCCATATGCCAAACAGTTGCTATGAAATATGCACACCCACTCTAGCAAATAGTGGTCAGCCATAAAGAGCAGATTTACTGAAGATCAAGTGGGGTGTCCCTCGGTCCACTCCATCTGGTGATGTCAGCAACAGGACAGTTCACTGTCTGCATATGAGTCATGAAGTTCCCTCCCCACCCACGTGCCCTCAAGCCACAAGTCACAGACCATCTAGAGTGGGGGCATCGCTTAGGGAGTCAGTGTGACTCAGGAATGGAACACACACAAAGGGATGGGCCGAAGGGTTATAAAGTAATAAATTCGTAACTTAACTAAAAACGTCTTAATTCCAGACGTTAGTTGCCTAAGCAACAGAGAGGTTAAAGCCTCAGTAAATTACAGCCAGTCTTATCAAAACAGAGCAGTTACTATTTTACAGCAGGGAACTATCACCCTCGTTATTGGCTGGCAAACACAATTCATCATGGAAAAATTATCAAGTCTATATCAAAGGAAAACAGAAAGCCACCACCTAAAGGTCCAAGTTCCACTATGACTGAGATCCGAATTTTGGACCATTTAGAGAACAGAAGCTGTGTGTGTTAATCTCAGCTCTGTAACTGTCTCTTTCTGAGCCTCAGATGGCCCTTGTTACTGGTAAGACATGTGAAGTTCCATTAACTGATGATCATAAAAACACATTATGCACAAAAAGTCCTGCTGTCACTAAAAAAATGAGAAACAAAAATTCACAGAGAAAGGATACCAATAAAGCTATAAAAGGTTAATAAGAAATATGTCAGTAAGCTGTTCAGATGAGTGAGAAATGTCTGTACAAAGAAACTGTATCAATAATAACTTTTTAAAAATCATGTTCCATGACATTCATAGTGACCTTTAGAGACGCTGATGTTCAGCCTAAGAGAAATTTTACAGAGTCCACAGTGGAGAGTCATAGTACTACTGTCACTGTCTGCCATCTTACTCCAGTGTCTATTTTTTTCTAGGATGCTGCCTGTCTAAATGCTTCTGTCACTTGTTCAGTGACTTGACAGCCCAAGTGGTTTTACACCTGCTCTCTCTGTCTCTGGTCCCACATACACATTCTCCTCTCCAGTCAGATTGGTTTTTCTGCCCCTTACTCCCCACTCATTGTTTGTTCTTTATTCCTTGAAGACCTACCCCAGAGCATCAGCAACCCAATGATATATGCCCCATTTATGCTACACTCGACAAAGGACTGTGATGCCACCAGACTTTCTATGCCTTCAGTTAGACCGCCAGCTCTTTGAGAAAGGCTAAAGGGGACATCAGTTATTACTTTTTCAGCACGTGCAGCCAGGACTCCTCCTCAGGCTAAGACTCTGTTGGAAGAAGAGAAAGATAAAGAAAATGCAGAGGCTGTGTGTATTCTCGAACCTCTGATACGCTCCACAGGGCTGGTGCAATGCTGAGCCCCAGTCACGCCTTGAAGAAAGACAGCTGTTTTTCATCTAGAGAGGCTCAGGATGAGGTATTTACCAAACACGTGGACTGAGCTGTGTTGCCGTTAGGATGACATGTCAAATGAGGAGGGAAACTGGTGTGGCTGAGTTTTCCCCACCTTCTACAATTCTGACAGATGCATGGAGACAAGTGTGGACAAGAATCGTGTCTACAGGGGTGCAGTTCTTCAAGACAGATATGGCCCAGAAGACTGTCTGCCAACCAACCATGAAGCTGATTTCATTTCTTTTCCCATCCCAAATTCAGTAAGGATTCACAGCCCAGCACTTTGTGTTCCATTAGCAAGGCCATACTCAGGGAGCTGTACGTACAGGACATTCAGGCAGAAGGAAAGGCTACTTCTTGTTCTTTCTGAATTTTGCTTTCCAAGTTATGCATTAACCTCTACCTCATGGGATGCCATTGAGTGAAATCAAGTGCAATATAGATTTGGCCAAATATTATCATCTAGCAGTTTTTTAACTTATGTTCAGGTAGAAGCAAAGCAATTAAAAGAATAAATTTTGAATGTCCAATCTGATGAGTTTTAATAATTTTATATACTTACACAACCACCTCTTTAATCAAAATATAGAACATTTGAGACCAACCTGGAATACATAGTGAGATGCTATCTCATACAAAACAAAACAAAAACAAACAGCATATATATATATATATATATATTCATATTGATATGTATTTATGCTATGATATATATGTGTGTGTGTGTGTGTGTGTGTGCTGTTTCAGGCAATCTCACCTTTATACATCTGATTTATATTCCAACAGTGAAATTTTACCTAATTTCACATCTTATAAACAGAAATCAAAGATTTTGCATTCTTTTAGTTCTAGTTTTCTTGAGTTCAGTGTAATGTCCATGTTGCACAAAACAGTAGTTTGTTCTTTTTTATTATGAGTGGGACTCCCCTGTATAAATGTACCATGCTCACTATATCTAATCTATTGATGCTCACTAGAGTTATTTCCATAATTTGCCTATTATGAAAAAAACTGCTGATGCCATCATGGACTTATGCATGTGCGTGTATACTTTCATTTCTCCTGGATAAGTACATGGGAATGCAATATCTGCACTTAAGGTAATATGCATTTTTAATTCTCTCAGAAAACTACCAACTAGTTCCTCAAAATTGGGGTATCATTTTATATTCTCATCAGCAATAATGAGAGCTCTGATTGCTCTACATTAGTCCCACGTCCTGGTGCTGTTAGTTTTTAAGGGTTATTTTGTCATTTGAAGCCAGACTGGCAGGTATGATATGAAATCTCTTTGTGGTTTTGATTTGCATGGTGATGGATGATGTGATGCCACTTTCTTGCCATGGGTGGCTCCTGACAGCCTTGGGCTTCCCGGCTTATAGAGGTATTGTTCCAGTCTCTCTCTCCTTCATATGTTCTCTTCCCTCTGTGTCTCTCTGTGTCTTCACAAACCACCATTTGAAGATGCCAATCATTCAGTTTAGGATAACTCTAATCCAGTATGACCTCATCTTAACTGATTACACATGTGATGACCCTACTTCCAAATAAGATCACATTCTGTGGTTCCAAGTGGGCATGAATTTTGGAAGGCGCACAATTCAACCTAATATGTTACTCTTTAACACACAATATTTTCAATTTACCTTGTTTATGTTCTAGGCAACTAACCATGCAAGGGCTACTATGATAGCATTTCTTTTGTCTTTTATAAATCAATGACTAGAACAGTGCCCTGTTAAAATACTGATAGTATTCATTGGTTTGATAAAAGAGTGGATAACAGCATGTGAAGACAAACCATGGCATGAACGCATGAAGGGAGTAAGCCAAGACTGAGCATTTCCAGGATGAGTTCTGGTATGCTCAAGGTTGAGAAGTAAAGGATATGAGGAGAGAACTCAAAGTCGGGAAAGGAGGAAGAAATCCAGGACATCATGTTACACTAAAATTTGTTGAAGGAAATGTTTGAAGGAGAGAGCATAATCTGTGTTGGATGGACATGCCAAGAGGAACAAGGACTGGGAGTTTAGCCACATAAAATCATTGACGACCTTGACAAAAGCCACAGTGGTGTAGTTTTGCAGGTCAAAGCCAGATCCAATGTATGGAAAAATCAGCTGGTTGTTAACACACTGAGATGAGGAAAGTGCTTGCCGCTAGACTGTGAGAAATGCTGGTGTCATGGTTGTCTTTTATGTGGCTGACTTTCTTTTAATGTAACTATTATGTATACTGTAATAAAAATAAAATAATATAATCTTAAACCATTTGTGATGAAGTCAAAGAGAACTATCTGGAATTTTGGGTGGCTTTACTTTTTGTTTTCTAATTTTATTATTACATGCATTGCTTATCTGACAAAGTGCTAATGAAATTTTGGAATGGACAAGTTTGAGTATCATAAATGGCTGTTTCACATTTAAAAAGATTGTATACATAATGAAAGTACACTTTCAAATTTACTTATATTTCCTTATTATTAGACTTTGGAGTTATTTCCATCTAAGCTATTGTTGGACATTTTGATTACCTCCAATTTAGTGCTAAAAAAAAACAAAAACAAAAAAAACAGGGGGCTGGGGATTTAGCTCAGTGGCTTAAGCGCCTGCCTAGCAAGCATGAGGTTATGAGTTCAATCCCCTGGTACAAAAAAACAAAAAAAAAGGAAAACAATACCAGAAGAACTGAATGAAACCAACAATTGAGTAAAGCAAGTTAGCATAACCAGAATAACTGGATAACTATAAATGATAGAGAAAAAAGGGAAAAGAAAACTGGAGAAATTCTGGAAACACACAAAATTTCTGAAGGAAAAGATTTTTAATGTCCCTTGGTGTGAAATTCTTTGCCAGTATTTGCAAAACAAACAAGCAAAACAAAACAATGGCTAAAGGTTATTCATTTTCAGTCAAATTATTATTTTTGTTTTTAGGAATTATGGATTAATAACTCAACTAAGCTATTTTTAATAAAATCATGTGCATGATCTTTCCCAAGCTGATGCTTGTGCATGGCCAACTTGGGTAAAAGTGCTACCACAGTGTGTGAGCATCTAGCAGTTTATACTGAAAAAGTGTTTGCTTATCTTAATATTTTCAAGATGACTTTCTGAAATCCAGTGTCTCTCTCAAACCTCACATCTGATAGTGGTAATGATATATCCCTGAAAGAATTCACCAGCCATGCAACAAAAGGGTGTCAGTTCACATGAAGCACTCAGATATAACATCTGATTGAGCCTTCTCCCAGTACCAAGGGTGTCAATTCAGCTCCTTCTCCTCCATGTTAACCTCAGTGAATGAATCCCACAGTGGCCTCTCAGAGAGCATAAGACAGAGAGCTAGTTGCCTGGTTCTGGCTTGGAATCAGTGCCTGGAATATAATAGAACATATCAGAAGTGGAGAGCAACTTCAAAGTCAATTTGTTTCTTCCCTCTCCAACTCCAGCTGCAAAATTATAAGAGAAATCTTCATTTTTTTCAAATGGGTACAAGTTTTAGTAACCAAGGTCCTTGATGAAGCATCCATCATTGAGGGTCTTTATGTTGACAGGTCCTAATTCCATTTCTGGTTGTCTGAAACATAATTGGTTCCTGTTTCTGACTGAAAAATGAAAAGAAAACCAACCCAGCAATGCATTTGTAATAAAACTACACAATGCAAATGATCGCTTCCCAGGAGGGCAAATTCCTTTCTGGCACCCAAAGTTGCTTGTCTGGTTCTTTGGAGTTACAACATTGAATTGCCAGGTCTGAAGGAAACCACAAGTATTCTTTTTCTCTTCTTCCAGAACAAAGATGTGCACCTTAGTATATTCTGTATCTTACAAATTCCTTAGCATGTTCTCTACCAGAAAAATGCAGTCCTTTAATCTCTTCCTTAGCAATGTATGCTTCTTCTATACATGTATGCTGTGTTCTAACCATTTGAAAGTAAGTCTTGGAGGTCATGACACTTCAGTCCAAATATTACAGTATCTACCTCAAAGGACATTCACTGAACAGTAGCACCATTATCACTCCAAAGAAAATAAGTTAATTTAATAATACCTACTTTACAATATATCTACAAATTTCCAAAGTCTTCAAAATGTTTTTTCATAGCTTTAAAAAACTTAACATATAGTTGAGGTGCATATATTACCTATGATTTTCATGCCTCTTTTAGTGTGTTTTAACTTAGTCTCCTTGGATATTTTTGGGCTTTGTTTTTGTTTATCTATATTGCTAAACTTCTTGGGGTTTTTTTGTTTGTTTGTTTTTTAGAAATCTACCCCAATTATCTCATAGAACTTTCAGATCTTAGATTTGTCTGACTGCTCCTGGATGACTGGACCAGTAATAAATATTTTGTACAGGAATTCTGGGTAGCCAATGGTGTGTTCTTGTAGCACCATGTCAGAAGCAGGGAATGTTAGCTGTCCAGATGTGAGCTGATCACTCAATTGCCAACTTATTTATTAAAATAAAATTAACAAACCACACAGTGAGCAAATCTGTATTTTCTAATTGCCTCTGTGTGTGATGAAATCCCAGTGTACAGTATCATTCAATGCAGTTCTCATGACAGAAACTTTTGTGATTTTTTAAAAATTCATCTATTCAACAGTTCCTTCTTTATCACTGTGAGAGAGAAATTTTAAACATCTTTTTTGAAATAAAAGAGTACCTTGCAATCAGAAAAGCGCAGTCTTCACAATCTGAGTTTACAAACCAAATTCCAAACTGTAACAGATTGCTGAGGACAGGGGACAATGAGATTACAAACCTGGCTCCTGCCCTTGTTCAGAGCTCACCCCTGTCCCAGTAGGGTTTTTTTTTTAAGGGATAAAACTAAACATAACAAAACAGAACAAAGCAGATCAGAAGAAAACAATGTAAGTGACACAGATTTCAAACAAGACAACAGGAGATTTACAGTGGCTACCATAATGTCTCTTATTTTCTTCTAAATAGTTGCCTATATCTTCACACACAATGAATTCACATACAACAAAACAGTATAAAACTGATCAGAACAGAGTAATGAAGGCATTACAGGCCTTCAAAACCAGACAATATGAAAATTAACAATGGCTGCCATAATGTCTCTTGTTCTCTTCAAAATAGCTGTCCCTACCTTTATCTATGTTGAAATTAAACAATACAAAACAGACTAAAACCACTTTGAACAAAGAATAGAAGTGTTACTGGATTTCATAGCATGATGATACAGAATCAGCAATGGATACCATAATGTCTGTTTTTCTTCAAAGTAGCTGTTCATTTCATCATACATAATATAATCAATTCTCATAAACTGTTTAGGAGAAGTTCTAGGCATATGTAAGTCTCTACATGTATACCTATCCTTTCTGCAATAGAGAGAAAAGCAAAACAAAACAAAACAAAATGGATTACTAGAAAAATAAGAAACAAAAAAGACAAATAAATAACAATAGCTAAGAACAAAACAATAACGATATAGGCTTTCAAAACACGGTGGTAGGAACAGAACTAAGGTTGATATTTTACATAGTGATCTTCAAGAGTTCCTCAGATCACCTGACACAAACATGCAAAATTTTTCCAATCCC
The DNA here is from genome assembly GCA_004027455.1 of Hydrochoerus hydrochaeris. Lineage (NCBI taxonomy): Eukaryota > Metazoa > Chordata > Mammalia > Rodentia > Hydrochaeridae > Hydrochoerus > Hydrochoerus hydrochaeris. The sequence continues at coordinate 36,539 of PVLA01005411.1, read as the reverse complement.
ATGAAGATTAACTGCTTTGTTCTATGAACTTACAGAATTTGTAGCATAATCATCCTATCCTAAGTATGTTTATACAAATTTAGATATTTTTTTCTTTTCCCTTCCTTTTTCTTTTTCCTCCTTTTCTCTGACATATTATTTTTCCCCTTTGAGCAGATTCTTACCCTTTCACTGTATTTATTGAGGATTTTGTATCTTATGTACTCTTACCGTTTCTTATACTAGGGAGACAATATGGTATTTACTCATGTGAGATTGATTTATTTCACTTATGAGTATAGTTTCAAGTTGCATTCATTTATTTATAAATATCTCAATGTGATCATTCTTTATAGCTGAGTAGTACTCCATTGTATAAAAATACCGCATCTTTTTTATCCATTCCTCAATTGATGGGCATTTAGGTTGTTTCCAAGATCTGGCTATTACAAATTGTGCTGCTATAAACATGGGTGAGCATATATCACTGTAATATGGTGCTTTCAATTCTTCTGGGAAAATGCCCAGAAGTGGAATAGCTGGGCCAAATGGGACTTTCAATCCCAGCTTGGAACCTCCAGACTGACCTCTACAATGGTTGCACTAGTCTACACTCCCACCAACAGTGCAGAAGAGTTCCTTTTTTCCTGCAGCCTCTCCAGCATTTATTGTTGGTAGTTTTCTTTATCCAGGCCATTCTTTCTGGAGTGAGATGGAATCTTAGCATGGCTTTAATTTGCATTTCTCTCATGACCAATGATGCTGAACATTTTTTCATGTATTTATTTGCCATTTGTATTTCTTCATCTGAGAACTATGTATTCATCTCAGATGCCCTTTTTTGGATTGGGTCTTTGAATTTCAGGGGTCTGTTTTTAAAAATTCTTTACATTTCTAGACATAGGTCCTTTGTCTGAGGGACAGTTGACTAAGATTTTTTCAAAATTCATGGATTTCCTTTTTACTCTGTTAGAGATTCAGTAGGGTGTTCTATTGCAAGTCAAAGCCAATCAGGAGTCCCAGGGCTGAGCTGGCTGCTCATAAGCTGCAAGTCATACCAACAATCTATGGATAAGAGCTACCATATTACATAACCCACATGTAAACAGAATGAGCCCCCTAGGCTGGGGCTGGGTATAGCTGGCTTTTTGTCTATGTGTTAAGAACAATTGGGTAGTAGAAAAGGGAGAGATTTTATAAATGTACTTTGAAGTGGTTAGAATCCTGTTCTGGTTGAAATTTCATACTTAATGTTTTTCAGGAAGAGGAGGAATTTGTCTGAATAAATCTGAATGAGTATGTTTCAAGACCCCAAATTTGATCAGGCTTTATGATGACCAAATATAGAGATGAGATGTTCCCTTGGAAAGCATTTCCAGACTTTAGCAGCTCTTACTAAATGTAAATCCATTTCGACCCAACTTAAAGGATATTTCTGAGTATGTAGTTTCTTATCACCACTTCTTATTTTGTGAAGATGTACTACTGATAAGAAAATGGTCTGAACATTTAGTCAATAATAGTTGAATAAATGATCTCAAGTCACATAAGTAAAACTGCTTTTAAGTGAACTATATTTTCAGTTTCTGGCAGCAGTAACTTTAGCAAATGTTCTTTGGGGAAATATTCTAATACATATTAAATTTTAAGAGGTTTGTGAACTCAAGATATGACATGGAGTCATTGGAGAGGGACCTTATTGAAAATCTGTTTTCAGCTGCTATTTCTGTTTTCAGAGTAGTAAATGGTTCTGCTAACTGAACTTGAGATTCACCTTTTGATTATGCATCAAATTGCAGAACCAAAAGAGAGGCATGTAAATGTAAAGAGATGAGCAGTGATTTTGACGGGAAGACAAGCTTTGTTCCATTATTTGTGGGGACAAGAGTTTCACATTCTTTGTAAATACTTCTGGATCCTTCATGAACATACCAGTCTCAAAGCATCTTAGTGTTGGTTGTACCTAGGGAGAGAGAGAAAAAGCAGGGCGAGGGGTATCTCCTTTTAGAGCATTTTCCCTTGTTTTTTGTATGATGTGAAAAGATGGTCTTCATGTGACAGAATGAATTAGAGAGATGATCTATGTTTACTTTCTTCAGCTTTGACTCTGAAGGAAGCTAAATTGAATGGCAGTAAATAACTATGTAATTGAAATCGCCTTTCTTTTGTACCACCTTAAGAGTGCCTTGTTTGGTAGAGGTTTCAGATTTATTGAGACAGATTACACCCCAGTGTGTAAATAACTTTGTAAAACTAAATCAGGCAGTTTTCCATAATTCCTTTAGCCCTCTGGAGTATAATTTAATACCATAAAACAATAATTTATTATTAACTAGGACCCTTGGGGTGATTTTTTCTTGGGGAATTGTCTTCTGATTGGGAGAGTCTGATTCATTATGCACAGTAAAGAAATCTCCTTATTTCTGTTTGCTTTTGTCATCCACTGTTTATATGTTCAAAGAGAAACATTCAGGCTTCAGGTTTGGGAGATTGATGTTGGTTTCTATGTTTCTGGTACAGGAAAAACATCATGTACTCAGGGTTAACAAGGCAATGCCACATGGAGGCCTGCATCTCTCTTGACACTGTATTCAGCAGTATTTTCCCCCTTCAACCATCCCAGCTCCACTTGACAATTTGATGACACACCAGCCTAGGACGTTGGCACTCTGCTTATTCATAAAGTTATGAATATCAAACATTTAACTTACATTTTTGTTTCATTTAGGATATGGCAATATTTTAAATGTTCTTATATTTCTGACTTGAAAAACTAATAACCAATCAGTGATTTATTCTATAACTGGTAAGATGAAGAAGTAGAACTTGGAGGGATAATAGTTAAATATAAAGTTGTGCATTGAAATTAAGAAGACCTATTTAAGAACTGGTGGTTTAAGTTTATTGAAAATGTAATTACTTTTAGCCTTTGTAATTTTGTTCCTCTTTCATAGATGTAGACAAGAATCCTGCAAACAATGCCATTCAGTGGAACTTAATATTCAAGAGAGGATTTGGGTGGTTCAAGATGAAATTAAATCACATGCTTGGATAGGCTGCATTATTAGTGACCTCCAAGCTACATTCTTGGATTTCCCAGTTTCTAGTTTCCTTCTACAGCATGGTGACCCTCCATTGATAGTGGTTTCACTGCCACCCTGATGCCCAATCCTCTAATATCCCAGCTGTAATCCGTCTTCCACACCTACACCTTTCTATGTCATTATTAAATGTACAGGGTTTAGACAACCTTTCTCCTATGCCTTTTTTTTCTTCTCACAGCTCTACTATTTTACTTTTAAATTTAATTTCTTCTTTTCTAGCACTTTGCCATTATGCAATTCAAAGGGCAGGGGGGAAAGGAAAGATTACTACACAATACTGTACACTCATACTTCATGTGAGATCAGGATTCCTATTCTTATTAAACAGGTCTGAGTGATGCCCCTTGAGAGAAGTAAGGGCTGGGGATTTAGCTCAGTGGCATAAGAGCCTGCCTTGCAAGAGCACAGTCCTGAGTTCAATTCCTGGTACTGATTAAAAAAAAAAAAGAAGAAGAAGAGAGAAGTAGGTTGGTAAGATCCGTTAGTTGTGCTGTTTCAGGAGACTGAACTTCATTACACGAGAAGTGTTTAAGAAGCAGAGAACATCCCAGTAAGTAATGACCAACCATGTGTAAATCAAGATTGGATTGTGTATTTGTCCAAATATCTAAAAATACATGGAGAGTCTCTGTCATCCTGTCCCCTTTGTCAAAACTATAAATAGGTTGTGTGTGCCATTTATAATCAGCCTTTTTTGCTTAATGATTTTTTATGAATGTTTTTCAATATCATTAAATGCTTTGTAATACCTTTTATGATTACACATTATTTTTTCTTACAGGTGTAACCATTTGTTTATGTCAGTATTTTCAGCTTTTTCTATTTGAAACATAGATATACTTAAGTATGTCCATGCTTCCTGGCTCTCTGATTTCTTTCTGCATATTGTGAGAATAAGTACCTCCCTAGCAGAGATATTACTTGGACAATGCCACAAAATGGTTTAATCTCACTAATAAATGACTCAGGCTTAGAAATGACCTCAGGAATCCCCAAGGACTGAAGTTGCTTATTTTACAGATGCAATTAAACCTGGAGAAACCAAGAAATTTGTAAAAAGTCTCATAGCTAATGAATTCAAAGCACGGGCTAGAACCCAGGATGTCTGGACCTCCACAGAATGCTCTTTACAAGTGCACCAAAAGTGAAGCTTTCTAAATCATGCAAAAACAAAACACATGTATATGCATGTGTGTGCATGTATGTATACACAAATAAGTTCTAATTGAGGAAAAACTAAATGTTGTTTACAATTGCATTGTTAGTTACCTTTTTAAAAACTCACTGTGCTAGTATACAGAGCTCACTTCAATATTATAAGGTGAAAGAAGTTTACATTTTTCATTCATGTTCCTAAAGGTTTCCAGATGAGTCAGAGGTACAGACAGGAAAGTACTTGTTAACCTCAGAACCTCATGTCTCCTAGTGTTGGGTCCAAGCAAGCTGCCCACTATTGAACACAGTGGAGGTACTTGAGGCCAGGTGCTACAGGACTTATTCAAATTTCCTCCCAGCCTCCCATCAGTTCTTAGAAGATGTGAAGATACATTACCAAAATAAAGCTTGTCAGGAACCAGTGAAGCAATGAAACATCCAAGTCTTGGGTTTTTAAAATGGTTATTGTTCTTAACACTGCTGCCCAGGGTCACATACTATTTAACCACAAAAATAAGCTTTGAAACCTAAAATGACAATCACCTAATTGAGATGCTGCTGGTTTTTAAGAGGTGCAGATAGTTAAGAGCCAGAATGTTGCTAAAGACCCTTAGAAGTTCTTTAGCATCAAAATGTTACACACTGAGCAAGCTCTTTACGCTGCGGTTCTTTGTTGGCATCTGTAGCCCCCTTGACTTCTAACCAGTCTGAGTTTGATACTGGAGAATTTTCCAAATAACCCCAGAAGTGACTTGGCTTGTACACCTATTTGGCTGGGCATACTGTGTGTAACCAGCACAAGTATAACTATAGCAGGACACTCTTGCTTAATGACATCACTTTGTTGGTGTCAGCAGAGGTGTAGTGGTGCTCACTAACTTGGAGCAGACAGCTTTGTGAAAGTCTGAATTGCTTTTAGATCTTTGCAAACAGTTATTGCAAGCCTGGTATGTTTCAAATACCTAATAATACAGTCGCATTTTACATAATTGCTTTCCCTAACATTCCTAGAAACCTATAAATAGTCCTCTTAATATGCACAGAAGTGCTTATATTCCAGATGTTCCCATGGTGAAGGGACTTGAGCTATTATTTCCACCTATTTCAGAAGCTCTGAAACACAGAAACTTGACAAGCACATTCTTTTCTTTCCCCTCCTACAAATTCCCATCACCCCATCCTCCAAGCCAGGACTCAATTCAGCTCCATGCTCCTTTTCTGTGGAACTCAGGGGCACTTGCAACTATTTCTAGAGCTTTCTACTTCCTCTAAAATAAATCTCAAGAAAAGCCCTCTGCACAGTGCTCTGACTCTTTCTCAAGGAGGATGTAACTTGTGTGTCATTTGCTTCCTTGTATCTGTTTTCAAGACAGTTGAGTAAGCTGAGTGATGGCTTCCCGGAATAATTTTATTGGCATTCACTTGTTTGAATAACTGTGTTGCCCTGCTTAGTTATAAAACTACTCATGTGTGAATCTAGTAAAAATTTTTCTCCACGATATGGATTAAAACCTTGATCAATAATTACTTTCAACTTTCTTTAGGTTTAGGCTGAACTAAAATGTGTAGTATTGTCATAGTAAATTCATTTTAAATCACGTTGGCCCTTAGTTGCACTTCTTTGGGCATTCCAGGTCTCATCTTCAAAGGCACCATGGACCTAACTTTCCAGTCCTAGGCCAAAGTGAGAATACTAGAAGGGTCTAGAAGTCTCTGGGCCTCATCTACACGCCCTATGAGATGGACAGGAGGGTCACTCTGTCCAATTTCTTGGTAGTGTTATGAGCTCTGTCAGATGCATCAGTATTTTGCAGGATTTCCAAGTTGGGGATCTTGAATTTGACTTTCTTTAACCCAGACTTACACACCTGTCCTTGAAATTCTTTAGGTCTCTGCAGCAGTAGGTGTTCCAGAGTTGGCTGAATTCAAGTAGATTACCAGATCTGAACCCTTCTTGGGAATCCTTCCTGATATTGACCTGTTTAATCCTGGACAGGTCTCCTTTATACAGTGCCTTTCCATACCTGTTCTTTTCTCTCTTATAAGAGGGAAGAGCAGCCTTTATGGTGCCCCAGAATGAGGAAACTAGGATGCCAAGCTAGTTTCTCATCTTTCTTGGTAATTAGGATGAAATAGAATGTTCAAGTAAAAAAATAGATAGATATAATTAATCACAATCTACTGTCTTAATTGAGTATTTTTTTTCATTAACTTTCCCAAAATTGAGAAACTAAATCATTCTGGTGACTGAATAATAAATCTTTTGACTCTTTGTAAATCAGATGGTTTCCTTTTATAGAAAGGTGGGAGCCTTTTAATAAAAATGAAGGGGGACCTAATAGAGTTGTCAGCTGATAGATCACTAAAAATAATTTTTAATGATGTATTATTATGTGATTTTTTGCAATATTCCTTGAAATGAGTTCAAAAAAGAGTACCACTGCTGTAATAAATGCCTGTCATTTATCTATGACCACAAAGACTTTCAGAACTTAGATATGTAAAAATAAAAACTAGGAATAGAACTGAAGCTGAACTGTGTCTCATTCTAGCAATAAGTAATAGTCACCTTTGGACAAATCCATTTTTTTTAAGACAGACATTTCCAACAACATTAACTGTTACATGTAATAATTATATAACAACATTTGAAATGTATTGATGGCATTGGGGTAAACTATGAATTAATAATAATAAGAGAATAAATCAACCAAGATAAAAATTAACTTTGGCAATCTATGGTCACTGGAAATCAAATGGTTTAAAATTCTAGTTGGAGTTTGGGAATCAATGCCATGAATGGGCCACTTGCCAGGCCAGGAACAGACAGACTCTAGCCTCTCTCCCTGAGTCAGCTCCATTCATGGACTTGGGTAGAGAGAAGAAGGCCACACCAGGAAGCAAGCTCAGTCTGGGAACCAGCGCCATGCACGGGCTGCTTCCAGACTGCAACAGACAGACCCCAGCCCCTTCCAGTGCATGTGCTGGCAAACAAAAAGTACTAATTCTTCTGCTCTGCCCCATAAGTGACCATCTTATCTGGAGAGGTGCAGGCTGTGATGATAGCTATAGAGATGAAATGCAATTGGATGCCTGTGGTGCTTTGCTGTTTTATTAACATTGCAGGTCTAGGGCCAACGGTCTGATAGTGTATGCAGTGTGGCATCTAGGGGTGATCTCCTTCTGAGGGTTGCAGCCATTGTTGATCCCCTATGGTCTTGTTTTGCAGTCCTATACTGTTTCCATTGTTTTGCTGGATTCAGTTTTATTCTCTTTGGTTTTGTTTGATTATGTTAAATCTGGTGGCAAGAGCAGCTATTTGAAAGATAAGACATACTACGGTAGCAATTATGGATTTGCTATTGGCTTGTTTTGAAGTCATTTTTGGATTCATTTTTTAAAATTATTTCTATTTTATTCTGTTCTACTTGATTTTAATATGTCCAAAAGTATCTGCAGCTATTTTAAAGACATCAAGGGACACTATGGTAACTATTATTGATTTCATAATGTTTTGAAATCCTGTATCTCTTGCACTGCTTTGTTTTGGTATCTTTATTCTGTTTTATCCTCTTTATAATAAAATTTAAAAAATTAAAATTCTAATTTATATACATATTTCTATTGCAAAAAAGCACAATGGATATCTTCAAGCACTTTGCTATTACAGTGAGGTAAGGTTCAGTGGGAGAAGAAGAATGGAAATGTGGGTTCTAGAAGAAAAATAAATGATACAGAAATTCTGAGACTTAAGAGTGGTTCACATCTTTTATAAATGAGCAACAGTGTTCTTTAACTCTTGTGGTATTTAGACTTCATTATTTATACTTAAAAGAGTTCTGTAACAGTTTGTTTTTAAAATATCAGTATTTACAACACACTGGAAAGTCTATCTTTTGCAACTGTTTTAGCAATGAAAAATTTAAATGTCAACTGAAAAGTTGTGTGAAGGGCATCTAGTTTTTTTTTTTTTATGTATATATGACCTAAAAGAGAAAAACTTGAAACTCATTATTCCAAAAGAGTCAAATTTGTTGAGATGAGATAATATGATTTCTTGCTCTTGCTGCTGTGAGTTCATGCACAAGAGACCTGCTTCCAACTAGAGTTTGTGGCTATATGTTCCCTTTCTACTACTTGAGTGATTTCAGTCTGACCCTGTTTAAAGGAAAACTATCTTGTGAACTCTCATTATTCGTTTAAATTAGTTCTATAGAAATGTTACTTAAAAATACAAAGGTCCATACTTAACATTGTATGTTCACAGTCTTTATACACTATTTTATAAAAAACAAATTACAAACTACACAAACCACAAAACCAGAAAAATCGAAATTTTATCTAACAGAGCTATTGATACTGTTTGCTCCATGGAAATTAACACTGATTGTTGTGGCAACTGGTGGTGTTTAGATTTTTAGACAGGGTCTTGCTAAATCACTAAGTTGTCCAGGCTGGGCTTCAGCTCATGATCTTCCTACCTCAGCTTACTGGGATTGCAAGTGTGCACCACCATGCTCAGATACATGATTTTAAACTTACAGATGCTTAAATATACTAAAGATTTATTTCATCATCGATCTGCAATTATTAAATATCTGTTTGGAAGAAAATAAATTTTCACTACCTTCTGGAATCATATACCTAATGAGGGGACATAATAATTCAATACAATGGTCTTGTCTTTCCTTTTTGCAAATACTCTGAAACTTTTGCCAACATCTGTCACAAAGGTGGTATCCTAGGTTTCGCCTAGTGATGCCTTCTTTTATCAAACTCATTGTATTTGTTTCAGTTGCCCAGGACAATTCTATACTCCTCTGTGACAAAAAGATTGTAATACAAAGGCAGACAGCTCTGTTGTAGAAGGAGTAAGTTTTGATGTGGTCAGATTTTTAAAATTGGCATCAAGGTAAAAATATTAAAATTTAAAAATACATTGTATAGAAAGTGAGAACTCCCATCCCATCCTTGAACCCTCAAAGTTCTGTGGATCCCTGTTGGAGACACACACACACATGCACACACACACACCAGAATCTCAGCTGGCTACAGCTTGGCTGGGTACAAAGCCTACCAGTCCAGGCAGGCCCAGAGGCCATGGAGGAAAGGGAGGTCATGAAGTGGAATTTTCCATCTAAGCACTCTAAGCAACTCAGAACAACAACAACAAAAAATCTTGGAATCCCTCCTGGTGCCTGGCAAGGTGCCTGGTATCTACAGTGAGCACTGAATAATTTGTTTGTGAAAGTTATTTGAATAAAGGATCCAAGTTATGCACTCAAGATGGACCTCTAATGGTTGGCTTTGCTTCTAAATACCCTAAGAACAAGACACCAGCACTTAGAGTTTCTATATATAATCTAATATAGAGATATAAAATTATAAAATACTATGATGTAATATATATTTCTAAGCTCCTCATATACATTTTATTTATATATAATATATACAGTAGTGAGCTGTGACTCATACATGAGCATAAAGTAATTGTGCTATAAATCCAGAACTTCTCTGTTTTGGATGGCAGAGTTTTAAATGTTCTCTAAATTTTCTGGCATTTGATTAGAAAAGAAATTTTATACTTCAAGTCTAGAAAGTGCTCTTTACCTGCATGGGTATTTGCCTATTCAGATGGCCATGGGTTGTATGGTTCCATCATTTATCTATTTATTCATTAGCACTTTCACCATGATTTCTGGGCCATGTCACTACAGCATTAGTCAAAGTGCTGGGTGGAGCTACATGACAGTGACATATAAACTAAAGTTGTTCCCAGGCAACTGAGAATTGATATGTACTCATTAGGTATGTTGATTCCCAGAAAGAGTCCCAGCCTTACAACAGCATGTGCTGCCTTGTAAATAAGTGAATAAATAAATGAAGGAGTGAATGAATGGGTGAAGCAACAGGTGAGCTGCATCGTGGCATCATGTAACCTTGACCCACATTGCATGTTGGTGGTTTTCCTTTTGTTTGTTTGTTTGTTTTTTTAAATTGAAGTCAAACATAGAGTTAAAAATCAGTATCAGAAGGCCGGTGATCAATCACAGTAATTCCACCTGTCAGCCCCTTCCCCATACTCTAATTCCCATAGCAGGGGCCACCACTTTATACTCTTCTAGTTGTTACTTCTGGCAACTGCCTTCCCATGATTATATCACAGGTTTATGCTTCTGGCTCTTGATTTATCCCTTTATAAGATAGTATCTATTATCTGCTATGATGAATCACTATTTTAAATTATATTGGTATGACTGTAAGAATATAACTTTATTTTGTTTCAAACATTCCATCAGTATCTTTTACCTTGCCCTAGTGATGCATCAGATGACCAGGGAGCCCCATTTCTTCCAGAGCCCTCTCTCCCTAAACCCCAGTCCCTGCTCCAGGCTGGCCTGCTGCAACTTGTCTCTAAAACTTCTCTTTGGCTCCTAGGGGGCATCCACTGTTTCCTCAACCCCAGTATTTAATCTTTCTTTGTTTTCTCCTTGATCTTTCCAGAGTGTGAATTCCATTTCCTGTGACAGAATGACTAGGAAGGAGAAATTGAGTCCTATCTTGTCTAAGGATCTGTTCATCTCCAATTTGAGTTTATTAGAGTGCCAAATTCCATACTGAATTCATTTTTCTCGGGATTTAGAAAGCATGGCTTTGCCGACTTCCAGATCCCAAGTAGAGAAGCCTGATTGATGTGAAGCTGTGCCCCACCCACCTCTTTTTTTTTTTTTCTTGTCTTTTTGAGACAGGATCTAGCTATGCAGTTTAGGCTGGACTTTGCTCATTTTGTAGCCCAGGCTGCTCTTGAATTTACAATGATCCTCCTGTCTCAGCCTCCCAAGTGCTGGGATTATAGGAGTGTACCATCACACTTCTCTTCTCTTTTTGTATAGCTTTGTTTTCTCCTTGAGAAGCTATTAGGAATATTCCTTTATTTTTGTTGCTCACAGCACTGTGCTTTGATGGAAGCCTTTTTCTTTTGTTTGCTTTTAGATAGGATTTCACTAAGTCACTAAATTGCTTAGGCTGGGGTCAGTCTTGTTCCTGCCTCAGCCTCTCAGAGTTCTGGGTACTGGGATTATAGATATGGGCCACTGTGGTCATCTTAGTCAGCTGTTTCAATGTGGGAATTTATTTCTTAGTTCTAGAAAATGCTCAGTGATTTGTTTTCTGTCCATCTCCTTAGTTCTCTCATTCTGACAATACAGGGAAGTCAAGCTCTAACACCATGGGAAAGCAGTGACACACCTCAATTCTGTGTGTCTTTAACAAAAGATTTCATACAAGACACACAGACCAGCGTACAGAGCATAGGTAGGGTTTACTGCAAAATGATAGATTTTCAGAGACAGATGCAAGTGTGAAGGCAGACAAGGACTGGATGACACTTCTACTGAACGAGGTCTCTGGTTACATCATTATTATTTGTATCAATTTTATTGAACTTTATTCCTACATTGAATATTTTATTTTGGCTACTTTATTTTAAACCTCTAGGTGCCTATTCTTAATCTCTGTTATCACTTTATAGCATTTTATTCTTGTTTTGAAATGGCAAGTGTTTCTTGCTTGTCAAGATAGTATTTGCATTTTTTCTTTTTAAAATTTTCTCTTCTCTGCAATAGGCCCATTTTGGGCTTCTTCATTTTGGTAGTTTTCCTCTTGTGATCAAGAATCCTCAGTTGTCCCTATTTAAAGCCATAAAAGATGGATTGGAAGTTTTGTGTTCAAGGGATTTATCAATGGTTCCTCAAGAGAACCTAATGTCAATTTGAGTTATCTTCCCTGGAGCTATTCAGGGTCTCAAGGAGAAAAATGCTTCCATCACTTGAAGATGAAAATAGGCAAGGTGCTTGGCTCTTGGTAACTTGCCATCTGGTAAGGGCCACTCTACCTGCAGACCTCTCCCTCATTGCAGCCCGATGCCCACCTCCATCTCCTCTTTGTCAGCTGGCTGGAAGCTCAGAGCTTGCTAGTCAATTCTTTCAGAAAATACACTCCAGGATGCTGAGAGGGAGCTAACAGCCAGCAGCATTCTGCCTGGGATAACAGAGGAAGGTTAAATGTCAACTGAGGACCTCAGCTCCTCTCTGTCATTTCAGCCCCTCACATCCTGACCTCTTGGAGTTCATCAAGACCTTACATATGTCAGCCTGTGCTTGCACTTGGACAGTGATAATCCCAGTCCTGTGCAATCAGGTAACAACTGTCCGTCTAATTTTTGTCTTACAAAAGTTCAGTGAACTCTCTTCTCTGTTGATGTCTTTTCTTCCTTAATCTTCATCTTTAGAAGTTTCTTTTTTATCTTTTTCTTTTTTCTTTTCTTTTCTTCTTTTCTTTTTCTGGCCAGGGATTGGATTCAGAGAACATTAAGCTACATCCCCAGCCCTTTATTATTTTATCTATTTCATCTTATATTTTGAGACAGGGTCTTGCTAAATTGCCCAGGTTGGCCTTGAACGTGTGATTCTCCTGCCTCAGGCTCCCAAGTAGCCAGGATTATTCACAGGTGAAACCATGCACGGCTCTTTTCCCAATTCTTTACAGTCATTTGATTATAAGAGTGAGAAAGGAAGTGTGAGAGATATACATGTAGAATGCACTGGTTTTATGATTTTCTGTCACAGTCTCCTGTTCTTGTTTATGAATGACAGCCCCTCCTTTCTCTTTAGGAAAGACCTTTTCTGGTAGCTCTGGTTTTTAGTTAGATATTAGCTTTGATGTTCTTTCCTTTCATTCAGTTGTTTTTTCCCTCCTGTATTCTAACTTGTGTCTGAGCAGTCTTCTTGCATGGGCATTTCCACTTCTCCACAGACTGGCTCCATTCTCTTACAAAGGGACTGAGTCCTCCAGCAAAACCCTTTAGGAGCACAGATCTGACCCAGGACTCAGACCCAGTACAGTTCAGCGCTGTCTACTGGGTGTGTCATGTTTTGGTCTGAAAGCAGATGGGCAGTTTATGGCTACAGTCGGTCTCTTTCTATCTCAGACAAGCTGCCCACTTCTCATTGCAACCTGGCGCAGTGAAGTGGAGACTTTCCAGCTTCATCCACAGGCATTGAACGGTCACAGACTTTCTCACAGCCAAGACATCGCACTTTGAACTCTCAATGTCTAAGGGGCCTGTCCAGTCCTCCAGCCTCCCCAGAAGCTTCAGCCTCCCAGACCACTGTTTGTTCCAAGTCTGATCACCAGAGGGGTTTTCCATAAAGTTTCAGGTCCCCAGAGATTCTCATTTTTCACCCCTTATCTCCATTTCTATGGAAAGTAATTTTTGACCTACCTGTGTCTACTGAGTCCTGCATCATAAACAGATCTGCTGGGATTCCATGATCAAGGAGGAAGTTTCCAGAAAATTGTGCTCTCAGCAGCTGAGTGCTTTGCGGTCCTGGCCCTGTTTCTCTCACTCCAATTACCTGGTGCTTGATGTATTAGACTCATGTGTAACTGGTTTGCCGTGGGTGCTTGCATTTTGGACAGCTAATATTTGCCCAGCCGCACATATATGTGCATAAATACTTTTTCCTCCTCTAGCCTTGGGCTTAAATATTCAAGATGACAACCCTTATTACAGTTAGAAATTGCAAGTGAAAGAAAATTTTCATTTTGTGCATTCAAGCAAAATGACTTAATCAATTTCTCCTTGACTTACACAAAGGGAGCTTGAAGTTAAAGTTCATACTTTAGAAGGCTTTATACAGGAGACTTTTCTTTCTCCACACCGCACATCAAACTGACTTTTTATTCTACTGCTAATGATGTTGGGGTAATTAAGATAAGCCTCTGAAATACTGTGCAAAGACAAATAGAAATTCCCCTTATATAGTTAAAAAGAGAATTGTCAGAAAGGTTATTGTCAATGAATGTATTATGCAATTGCTTATCATTCTAAGTCAATTTCTGGCATGCATTGTGCGCATATCACAGTTTTCAACTCACTCATTTCCCATAATGTAGAGTAAATTGGCTCATCTAAACAGAACAAAACAAAAAACAAAAGGAAGAAAAAAGAAGCCTTAATTGTAAGTGTCCTCTTTTAGGAATGATGTCCTTTTAGCTTCTACTTGTACTAAAATTAGAGGGTGCTGGGTTTGTTTTATATTATTTTCTTTCTGCTTCTTTAAGGTTATTTAAAGTTTTAACTCTGATGAGTCTTAACTTTGCTATATCTGGGTGGCGTGGGAAGGAATTTGGAAATTTCGGAGTAAGCAGCAAAGAATGCAGGATAGAAATACCCGTCAGGGCACAATGGCTCCTGAGGCCTTGACCCTTATTGCTGGGCCAGGAACAGACGCATTACTTTGGGTTATGTTAGAAATTCTGAGGCTCAGGCCTCACTCCAGACTTATTGAATCTGTATTTCACTTGCATTTGAACAAAATCCCCGTGAAATTACGAGAAGCACTACTTTAAGAAACATTTGAGGCCAGAAATCATCTAAACTGCATAAAAAAAGACTTATGTAAGATCACCACTGCCAACAGTGATGGCTCACTCACTGTTAATGACATCTTCTATCGTAGTTACAATTAACCTATATTTTTTTTTTGTCTTCCATTCTGTCTTGGTTAATATTGCTGGATGCTTATTTTGAACTCTTTCCTTAAAAAAATCACTTTTCTCTTTGTATATCCTCTTTATATTTCCTATGTTATTACTATTTTCTTTTGGGCTTATTGTGCTGTTTTTCTAATTCTTCAGTTGACTTGTAGATGTATTAAGTTTTAGATTTTCTTCTTTGCTTTTTTATATGTAAATATCCAAGGCTACAAATTGTTTTCGAAGTGCCACTTTAGCTGAACCTAGCAGCATAATTCTCAACTCCCTGTTGAATTTTGAATTCCTGTCTTAGTTACTTCACCAACACTGATACATGATGCCACACTTCCACAGCTTAATGGTTTAATCCATTGTCAGCTGGTTCCAAGGCAGAGCATGGTGGAAGGGTACAGAGGAGAAGAAAGTGCTCAAGACAGGGCAGCCAGAAATCGGCCAGAAAAAGGAGGGGCTGGGCAGGTTGGGGAGGGTATCCCTGCAATTCACACCACCAGTGAGCTGCCTCTTCCAACAGGCCCTGCCTTCTGACAGCACATTTAGACAGTCATCCCCTGAAGAATGCAGTGTGGCCTCGCCCCCTCCCCCACCCCATCCAATCACCTTCCAAACACACAGGGCTTTGGGGGGACATTTTAGGTCTAAACCATAACAGTTACAAATATTTTCTAATTTGCAGTGTGACATTTTTAGTAAATTCACAGATTATAGAAGTTTTTAAATATAAATTTCCAGGTATACGAATTTTGTTACTTATCCTTTTTGTTTCTAATGCAAGTGAATTATAATTAAAGATTATGGTTGATACATTATTAATCATTTGAAATATTTACCAAAATATGTATTTAAAAATTTTTCCAAATAGATAATAAATTTGATAATTTCTCCCGTAGAGCCTTTAATTTTTGTTGTAAATATATCTGATACTCTGTTACTAATTACATTCACATTTGTGACTGTTTATATTGCTGGAAAAGTGGACCCTTTATCATTCATTAAGTCACCATCTTTAGTTGTAGAAATGCTTTTTGTCTTAAAGTTTACTTACTCTGATGTTACTATTACTGTTTGATTTTTCCTTGAATTAGTATTTCCTTAACATATTGTTTTCATGCTTTGACTTGTAGTCTTCCTGTACTCCTATAATTAAGAAATATCTCCTTTGAAATGGCTATTCTAGAGCATACCAATAATCCCAGCCTGATTGCCTGGCTAATGTTTCTAGTTCTGTTGTTGAACAGAAGTAGTGATAATGGACATCCTTGTCTTGTTTCTGATTTTAGAGGGAAAGCTTTCAGCTTCTTTCTATTTAGTTTGGTGTTGGTCATTGGTTTGTTATTTGTTTCTCCTTGTAACAGGTTCAAGTGAGATCCTTAATTCTTTTTTTCTTTCTCACCTTAACAGCAGGATTGAAAAAAAGCAAATTGTTTTCCTACGAATTCCTGTGTTGTGGAGTTTATTTCCCATTCACATATAGCACAGGTCTCAGCTCTATATAGGGTCTGTTATATCCCCACCTTGGGAAGCCGAACTTTATTTCCAGCACTTCTCCCCACTACCACACATACACAGACACACACACACACACACACACACACACACACACACATGATTTACAGTGAAATCTCAAGAATTTGGTAGGAAATGTGGGTGTGAACTGACTTTAGAACTTGCTAACATTCCAGGGTTCCTGCTTTTATTTCACTTCTAGACTTGATAAATTCTTTACTTACAGTCATTATTTTTCATATAGGTTAAAGTTTGTTTTAAAAATTATTTTATTTGTTCCCCTCAAGAGAGTTATTCAGTGTTCCTAACTGCCATATTGCTGCAGAGTAAATTATCAGGTACTTTTAGAGACGAGATTTAAGAGAAGATGTAAAGCTCATTCATGGACATCTTATTGACATAGGTTTAAAATCATAGGAGCGTAGATTGTGGAGGAAGTAGGTAAAAATTGTACTATTTGTGCTAACGAAGGAGGTCAATTACACAAGCACTCTCAACAATATGTATGATGTAAAATTTGATTATTCTAGGAAAATTAAAGAATTCTAAAACTAATTAGACAAAATTAAAAGATTTAAGTATTATATGGGGAACATGTTCTGAATTTTTTATATTGCAGGAAGTGTGGTAACAGATAGGCTTATTTATTATAATTAAGGCTTAAAATTTATATAATTTATTAAGGTGGACATTTTTTAATGTAGATATGCTTATACCATTATGCTTACTTTACAAACTATATTCTATTTACCAATCAAGTAACTTTTTGCTCAAAAATAAATATTATTTTCATTTGTTTCTTGATTGATCTTGGTTTAACTTAAGCTTAATAGTTAACACCTCCTAAAAATTAACCCCATCTTATATATTAATTCCATTGTATTATATTCTCTTAAGCATTTTAATCATCTTTATACATTTATTATATTTAATTTACTCAAACATTTCCAATGCCCAACTGTACATATTTAAAAAACAAAATTTTTTAAAAGAAGCTTGCAAATATAATTAGTCAAACTTATAAACATAGCAGGTCAATTATTCTTAAACTTTCAAATACTACTTACAAATTTAATCAAACAATCTTGTAGTTTTAAAATTAGTATTGTAACCTTAATACCAATTACATACTTCAAATTGGAATCATAATATTGGTATATCAGTTAACAAATTTCCACCCTTACTTACTTCATAGATTATCCTGATTATAAAATCTCTTAGTAAACTTAACACAAAGTACAAATAGCACAGATTTTTTTTTTTGTTTCACCATCTCTTTGCTTATTTTTATATAATTTTAGGATTGGAAAGTCACTTAGGTAAAGAGGACAAATCATTAGCACTTTGGATAGCCATGGTATTACTGGGATGAAATTTCAGACTCGTGATACAGACACTTATTGGTCAAAGACTTGAGTGGGAATGGATTGGTCACTGAATACTATTTGACAGACTCCTCCTAAGAATGGATGAATATGCTTGGCCAATTCTGATGGCTGGAAACTCAAACCCCTTATGTCTCATGGAATTTAGTTTTCAACCTAACATACAGTGCATTCTCTGAACACACCCAAGGTTTCAATTTTATTCCCTCTTAAAACAAAACCATTTTGACTCTTTATTACCTGATTTGAGTAAATTCACCTTTAACATTTTGCCATCTGGTTTCTTCATCCTATGGACTCTAAGAGCTCTAAACTCTGAGCTATCTGGATACTGTGTGTTATTTTTTGTTTGTCTGTTATTTGGTTCTCATCCAAGGCTCTATTATTATTTTGTATAAGGGCACTTCACCTAACAAATGCAAGTCAGGAAAGGTTTACAAGCAGAATGATGTTAAAGCTAAGATTCGAAGTATTCATTCAACTACTGATAAACATTTATTGAGAAATTACTATGTGCAAATACTAACAGTATCTATACGGCAGCCACCATATTGAAATATTGGTAGTCTGTGAAACTTAAATTCTGGTGGAAGAAAGCAGAAAACACATTAATGTAGTATGAATTAAGTGGTGATGTGGGCAAAAAATAGAATATGATGACATATAAGAAGATAAATGAAGTCACTAAAAAAGGATGACATATACTTTTATAGTATAAATATTTTGTAATTCTTTTATATTCTAAAATTAAACTGATAGAAAATATATCACCCAAGAGCATAATTTTAAAAAAGATTATATATAATACCTGGTTATAATATAAAAAATAAAAAAGGTAAAATAAATCTGGGAATTTTTAGAACTAAGCACTTAAAGTATTTCGAACAGAGGTGAGCTAATATAGGGAACTGGTTATAAAGGTTTTGGAAATGCTGGCTGAGCATATGGAGAAAGGTCAGTTTTTCTAGGATTTGTAACTACAAGGAATTGCTGCACTAAAGAACAGAAGGGAAAAATAGACTGCCCAGAGCCTCTGTTGGGCATGCTGCTACAGCTGTCCCTGTTTACAGGAAGAACCCAGTAGCTAGTGGAAGCAGTGTCTCCCAGGCCCCCCAAAAAAGCCAGATCCAAAGAACTCTGGGAGCTGGAACCTGGAGTTACCAGTCCCAAAGACGGTAGAGTGTAGAAGAGGTATACAAAACCAAGATTTTAACTAGCAATTTTTATCCCCAACATTAGAAGTATAATGAAGAAACCAGATGATTGAATCTACTTTTAAACAAGTTGGAATTTAGCAGGAAGACAATATTCCACTAAATGTGATAGATGTTTTTGTAATATGGCATTTGGAAATAAAAGGCTAAATAAAAACAAACAAGTATGAGCGGGCACCACAAATGCAGGGACTACAATACAGAGGGATCCAGGTGGTGTGGCGTGAACTCAAACAGTCAGTGTTGCTGTTATTGGTGAGATTTTCCAAATGGCTGGGCCAACATTTCATAACAAAAAGTATAAACAAACTCAGATGCATTGTGCAAAAATGTAGTGTGTATTGAAAACACATGCCAAAAACTGTGTTTACACATAACATAGATAAATTTTAAGCCCAAATCATAAGTAATTTTTTCTTTTACCTGCACGAATGGCCAGCAGAACATTCAAATTGAGATTGGACTGAGCATTATGGGACATCTGATTTTTTTGTTCCCTTGCCTTTTAAATGCCATTTGCATATATATTCCCACCCCTCACCCATTACTATTTTGACAACTAAAAATATCTCTATAGATTTTCAACCTCTCCCAGGAGGTAGCACTACCTATGCTAAGATCATTAAAGTAATTGTATATTTTGAAACAGAAAATTGTTATGATCTTTTAAGTGAGAACCAGGTTATGGAATGATTCCCTTTCATTATTTTTTTAAAAAGTATTTATGCATACAGATGTGGAAAAGTTTGGCAATGTCATAGTCTGTTTAGATAACTATTAAAAAAGTTTATTATAGACTGAGAGACTTACATCATAGACTGATACCATAGTCTGAATGACTTATAAATGACAGTTCTAGAGACTGAGAAATCCCAAAAAAACCCTGGCACATTTGGTGTCTGGTAAGGACCCTCTTCCTGGTTCATAGACAAAATCTTCTCACTCTGTCTCATGTACAAGGGACAGCATCTCTTTGGGGTCTCTTCTTTTGTTTCAAAACAAAAAAGAATTAAAGTGATGATACACCCAATTTCAAAACAAAATAATAGAAGATTAACAATGGTTAATATATTGCACATTGTCATTTTCAAAGTAGTTGCTCAGATTACAAGATATAGGCATGAAAAAATGATCAAAGAATGCAAGCATAAACTGTTCTTTTTGATGAACTAACAGGGATTAGTAGTATAATTATTTATTATGTATACAAATTTCCCTCCTTTCTTTTTTCCTTTCCCAGTTGTTCTTTCCTTTTTAGCAGTTTCTTCCCCTTTCACTTACACAATAGCTATGTACATTTTGTTTTGTTTTGCTTTTTATTTTATTTAAAGAGAAAAAAATCAAAACGGAAAAATGAAAGAAATAATACAGAATTTTAAAAAAATAAACACTAAGAAATCACTAGTTGATAAATTACATACTGTCATCTTAGAAATAGTTGTTCAAGTTACAAAATTAAAGCATACAAAGTGAACATTCAAACAGTGAGACTGCAAACAGTTCTGTTCAACAATCTAACAGAAAGTAATATGGTTATCTATCTTACACACTTAAACATACATACAGTTATATCCTTTATAGCACTTTCTTTCCCTCTCTTTTTTACAATAGCAATTACTCATTTTGGCTTTTATTACTCCTACAGTTCTTATTACTTTTTACAAATTTATAAATATGATTCTTATTTATTTCACTTATGAAGATAATCTCAAGTTGCCTCCATTTCAGTATGAAGGCCTCAAGATCATCCTTTTTATAGCTGAGTAATTTTCCATTGTATAAAAATACCACATCTTTTTCATCCACTCTGCAGCTGATGGGCATTTTGGTTGTTTCCAAGATTTAGTTATTACAAATTGTGCTGCTATGAACATGGGTGCACATATATCACTGTGACATGACCTTTTAAGTTTTTCTGGGAAAATACCCAAGAGGGGAATAGCTGGATTGAATGGAACTTCCAATCCTAGTCTTCTGAGAAATCTCTATAGTGATTTCCACAGTGGCTGCACCAGTCTACATTCCCAGCAACAGTGGAGCAGTGTTCCTTTTTCCCTGCAGCCTTGCCAACATTTGTTATCAGTTGATTTCTTGATGGCAGCTATTCTTTCCAGAGTGAGATGAAATCTCAATGTTGTTTTAATTTGCATTTCTTGAATGACCAATGATGGTGAACATTTCTTCATGTATTTATTTGCCATTTCTATATCTTCATCTGAGAACTGTGTGTTCATCTCAGATGCCCATTTTTGGAGAAGGTCTTTGAATTAGGGGGACTTGATGTTTTTCAATTCTTTATATGTTCTGGATATAAGTCCTTTGTCTGAGGGGTTGCTGGCTAAAATTCTTTCCCATTCTATGGGTTTTCTTTTCACTCTGTTAATGATTTCTTTTGAAGTGCAGAAGCTTTTCAATAATATGAGATTCCAGTTGTTGATTCTTTGAAGTGTTTCCTGTGCAGTTTGTATTCTGATCATGAATTCTCTGCCTACCTTGTCTTCCAGTAGATTTAGTGTTTCTCTTTTAATATTTAGGTCTTTGATCCATTTAGACTTCAGTTTTCTGCATGGTGATAAGCACGGATCTAGTTTCAGTCTTCAGCATGTGGAGAGACAATTTTTCCAACACCATGTATTAAAGAGACTATCCTTCTTCCAGTGAACATATTTAGCCCCTTTGTCAAATATCAGGTGGCTGAGTGTCTTTGTGGTTGTGTTTTCATCATCTAATCTGTTCCATTGATCCTCAGGTCTATTTCTTTGCCAGTACCATGCTGATTTTATCACTATAGCTTTGTAGTATATTTTCAAGTCAGGAATTTAGATGTCTCCTGCCTTGCCTTTGTTGCCCAGAATTGCCTTTGCTATTCTAGGATTCTTCTGTTTCCAAATGAATTTTAGGAGTGTTTTCTCTAGATCTGTGAGGTATATTAATGATATTTTGATTGGAATTGCATTAAATCTATATAACAGTTTTGAAAGAATGGCCATTTTCACAATGTTGATTCTTCCTAGCCAAGAGCAAGGAATATTCTTCCATTTTCTAATATCCTCTTCAATCTCCTTTTTTAGCATAGAATATTTTTCAGCATATAGGTATTTTACATTCTTAGGTAGATTCCTAAGTATTTCATTTTTTTAGATGCTATTGTGAAAGGCAATATTTCCATAATTTCTCTCTCAGTGAGTTTTTTGTTTGTGTCCAGGAATGCTATTGATTTTTAACACTGACTTTGTATCCAGCTACACTGCTGAATTTGCTCTAGTAGCTTTTTAATGGAGTTTTTTGGGTCTTCTATATAGAGTATCATGTCATCTGTAAGTAGTGATAGTTTAACTTCTTCCTTTCCTACCTTTATTCCTTTTATTTCTCTCTCTTGTGTGATTGCCTTGGCTAGTATTTCCAGAACTATATTGAATAGGAGTGGTAATAGTGGACATCCTTGTCTTGTTCCTGATTTTAGAGTGAAAGCTTTCAGTTTTTGTCCATTTAGTATAATGTTGGCTGTTGGTTTGTCATAGATGGCCTTTATAAGGTTGAGGTAGACACCATGTATTCTGAGATTCTGAAGAGTTTTTATTATGAACATGTGTTGGACTTTATCAAAAGCTTTTTCTGCATCTATTGAGATGACCATGTGGTTTTTGTTTTTGGCTCTGTTGATGTGGTGTATTACATTTATTGATTTGCATATGTTAAACCACCCCTGCATTCCTGAATGAATCCCTGTTTGTTGTGATGTATAATCTCCTTGATGATTTGCTGCATTCTATTTGCCAGTATTTTATTGAGAATCTTTGTATAAGTGTTCATTAGTGAGATTGGTCTATAGTTCTCCTTTTTGGTTGGATCTTTCTCTGGTTTTAGCATCAAAGTAACACTTGCCTCCAGGAATGATTTAGGGAGGATTGCTTCCTTATCAATTTCATTGAAGAGTTTAAGGAGTACTGGCATCAGATCTTCTCTAAATTTCTTGTACAATTCAGCCGTGAATTCATCAGGACCTGGGCTTTTCTTTGTTGGTAAGTTTTTAATTATGTTTTCAATTTCAATAGCTGATATTGGGTTATTCAAAATTGCTGTATCTTCTTGGTTGAGCTTTGGTAGTTCATATGTTTCTAGAAATCTGTCCATTTCCTCTGTGTTTTCCACTCTATGTGAGTAGAGATTTTCAAAGTAGATGTTCATAAGCTTTTGAATTTCCCTGGGATCTGTAGTAATTTCCCCCTTTTCAGTCCTCATTGTGTGAATTTGGTTTTTTCTTTCTTTTTCTTTATGAGGTTAGCTAGAAGTTTGTTGATTTTGTTTATTCTCCCAAAAAATCAGCTTTTTGATTCATTAATTCTTTGTATTTATTTTTCGTTTCAACTGCATTGATTTTACCCACTGAAGGTGGCAAACTCTATTCCTATTTTAAGGGCAAACTCACCTCACTGATGGAAGCCTGCTGAGTTCTTCTTACTGAGTCTCCCCTTGATAGTGCACGGTTAATCCACTGCAGCCCAAGGTTCTTGGGGGAGTAGTGCAGGCCGAAGATCAACAACAATACTAGGTCTGGGAGATGGGGGGGGTCCCTGATGGCAGCAGTGGGACTGTGCGGGTGTGCATCAAGGACTGGAGTTCCTAGGTCCTGAGGTGGGTGGCCAGGACTGTGGGGACACTGGAAAGGCCTGGTTCTGGCCCAGCCTGCCCACGCCACTGGCAAGAATTCCTGGGTCTTGCAATGTGGTCTTCCCAGACGTTGGGGGTTGTGGGAGGGGCCTGGGTCATGCGTGCAGCTGGCTGGAGTTCCTGGGTTCCACGAGGTCATCTGCTGGGACGGCAGGAGTCATGGGAGGGACCCGGGTCTAGCATAGTCCTGTCCACGCTGCTACATTTTGGGTCTTATTTAGTCTTTCAATTTTACACTAGGGAGACTATTTAATGTTTGCACATGTGAGTCTGATTTATTTCACTTATGAGTATGGTCTCAAGTTGCATCCATTTACCTATAAAAGCCTCAAGTTTGTCCTTCTTTATAGCCAAGTAGTACTTCATTATATAAAAATACCACATCTTTTTTATCCATTACAAGGTTGACGGACATTTAGGATGTTGCCAAGATTTAGCTATTACAAATAGTGCTGCTACAAATATATGCACATACATTATTGTAGTATAATATTTTCAATTCTTCTGGGAAAATATCCAGAAGGGAAATAGCTGGATTGAATGGGACCTTCAATCATAGTTTTTTGACAAATATCTACACTGATCTCCATAGTTGTTGCACCAGTCTACACTCCACCAACAGTGAAAATGGTTCCTCTTTCCCCACAGCCCCACCAGCATTTGTTATTGGTTGATTTCTTCATGATAGCCATTGTTTCTGGAGTGAGGTGGAATCTTAGTGTTGATTCACTTTACATTTCTCAAATGACCAATGATGTTGAACATTTTTTTCATATATTTATTTGCCATTTGTATTTCTTTATCTGAGAAGTGCATATTCACCTCAGGTGTCTATTTTTGGATTAGGTCTTTGAATTTGAGGGCCCAAGTTTTTCCAATTCTTTATATACTCTAGATAGACATCTTTTGTCTGAGGGACAGTTGGTGAATTTTTTTTTTCACTCTGTGGGATGGCTTTTCACTCTGCTGGTGATTTATTTTTCTGTGCAGAAATTTTTTAATAAAATGAGATCCTAGCTGTTGATTCTTGAGTACTTTCTGTGCAGTTTGGGATTTGCTCATGAACTCTCTGCCTGCCTTTATATCATCAAAATTTCTACCCTATCTTGTCTTCCAGTGGGTTTAGTGTTCTATTTTAATATTTAGATCCTTGATTTATTTTCACTTTAGTTTAGTGCATGGTGATAGACATGAGCATAATTTTAGTCTTTACCATGTAGAAAGCCATTTTTTCCAGCATCCTTTATTAAAGAGGCTATCTTTCTTCCACTAACCATGATTGGCTTCTTTGTCAAATATAGGATGACTGAGTGTCCTTGTAGTTATGTCTGCATCTTCTAATCTGTTCCATTGATCTCAGGTTTATTTTTTTGCCAGCACCATGCTGATTTTATCACAGTAGCTTTGTATTATAATTTTAAATCTGGGATTGTGAAACTTCATGCCTTGCCTTTGTTGCCCAAGATTGCCTTTGCTATATTCTAGGTCTCTTCTGTTTCCAAATGAATTTTAAGAATGTTTTCTCCAGATCTGTGAGGTATGTTAATGGTATTTTGATCATAATTTCATTAAATCTTATAACAGGTGTGGAAGTGATTCTAATGGGCTTTTCTTTAGAAGAGATATATTTCTTTATTTTGACAGCTTTTAATATTTTTCCTCTGAATTTCTGGGATCTTGATTACTATATGTCTAGATGTATATTTATTTGGGTTATGGCTATTTGGAGTTCTATAAGCCTCACTTATCTGCATGCCAGATTTTGTTCCCATGCTTGGGAAATTTTCTGCTGTTACTTCTGCAAATAGTTTTTTTATTGTCATTTGTGTTGGCCTCTGCTTTTCTCACTGACACCTATCAGTCATATATTGTTTTTCTTTGCATCATCTTGGAGCTGTTGAATTGTTATTTTATGGTCTCTTGTTACTTTTAAGAAATCTTTCCTTTCATGATCACTAACTGCAATCTTGTCTTCAAAGTCAGAAAGTCTTTCTTCAGTTTTGTTCCAGTGGTTTTTCCAACTTTCAATGGAATTTTTAATTTCCTGGATATTTCTTTGAATCTGTTTCATGCATTCTCCAGGTTGTGGGAAGGGGTTACCAGCTCTCTCAACATCCTGCTGAGATCTTCCAGGTGGGGAGAGGGGTCACCAGCACTTCTGTGGGATGGTTGAGGTCCTCCAGGTGGGGAATAAGGGTTGCTGAATGGGAGCCTTTGTCTAACTTCTTTCTCTACCTTCTCCTAGCCCCCTTTTGGGGTGTCTTTTATGAGAGTACTTATTGAAAATGTAAGGGTTCCACCTCATTACCTAATTACTTCCCAAAGACCCACCTTGTAGTATGATCACCCTCAAGGTTAGGACGTCAACATGAATTTCAGAGGGATACTAACATGTGGTCCAGTGCTGCAGTACATATATCAAAATGTTGACAGTGATTATCTCTGATGTTAAGATTTGAGAAATTATTTTTTATTTTGTTTTAATCTGTATTTTTAAAATTATCCTCAAGAAATTTTAAAGTTTGTTTGGAGAAAAAAATATAGACAACAGGCCAAGCAGGGCAGATACATCAGTGCAGACCCTTGTTCATAGATTCTACCCTACCTTGAATCTGTCAACAAGGGTCAGCTGCTTAACAGATCACAGATGCCCAGAAGTACCTCTATCCTTCCTGTGCATTATCCTAGGGATGGTGACCAGTGAATTTCCTTCCTCAGACAGGCACTGAATTAGGCCATGCCATATATGTCTTTGTAGCACAGAATTTTCCTTAAAGTGAGGAGTGCCCCAAACAGAAATCTTTGTCATGTAGAAAGATTTCACCCTCAGAGAGAAAACAAGGCCACACCAGCAAATAAGCCCAGAACCAGCACCATGTGCAGGCAGCCACCAGACTGGAAAAGCCAGACCCCAGCCTCTCCCTGTGAGTCAGCGCCATTTATGGACTGATGTTAGAGAGAAGGCCACACCAGGAGCAAGTCCAGTCTGGGAACCTGTGCCATGCGTGGGCTGCCACCAGACTGGAACAGCACAACCCCAACCCCTTCCGGCATGCAGGCTGGCAAACAAGAAATACTAATCCCTACCCCAACCCCCATAAGCGACTGCCTATCCAGAGAAACACAGGCTGTGATGATAGCTAGGGAGGTGAAATGCCTGTGGTGCTTTGTTATTTCACTAACATTTCAGGTATAGGGCCAGTGGTCTGATCATAGGTTCAGGGGACAGTGGTATGCAGTGTGGCGTCTAGCGGGTGGATCTCCTTCTGAGGGCTGCAGCCATCACTGATTCCCTATGGTCGTGTTCTGGAAGTCCTATATTGTTTCCATTGTTTTGTTGGGTTGAGTTTTCTTTTGTTTTGTTTTGTTTGATTATGTCACTCTGATGGCAGGAGCAGCTATTTCAAAGATAGAATGACATATTATGGTGGCAATTGTGGACTTACTATTGTTTTGAAATCTTTTATTGCATTCATTGTTTTGTTTTTATTGTTTCTGTTCTATTCTGTTCTGTTTGAGTCTTACTGTGTCTGAAGTTATCTGCAGCTATTTTGAAGGGGCATTATGATAACAATTGTTAATTCTGTAATATTTTTAAGTGCTATATTTCTTATACTGGTTTGTTTTGACTGGTTTTATTCTGTTTTATCCTCTTTAAAATAAAATAAATTTTAAAAAGAAAGAGTTTGTCCTCATACCCACATCATAAATCTCAAGTATAAACTGCCAAACTGGAAGAGATAGTTCCAGATCAGGATAACTATTTGCTGTCCCTGGGTCACACCCAGGTTGGGTATCCATGAGAGGCAGTGAGATCAGATGGACCATGTGCTGGATTATGGCAAGACTTGCCCTTTGAGATCTGCCAAAGAACCCCAAAAAGGATAGCTGAGTGGAAACACAACAGCTTTCTTGACCAATGATCCCAGCACTTTCCATATGGCTGCCCACTAGAATCTATCCTGATGCACTGTCTCCAAACCAGCTGTCAGCCTTTAAAACCTCTGCAATCATCAGGCCTTTGTCTTTGGATCAATTGGCAGGGTGTGGGTATACCTGAAACACACATCTCCTGAGCCTGAGCCAAGCCTGGGCCAAAATTAGGGATCATTTCCAGATGTGGGCTTCACATCTGGGCCAGCCATCAGGAGGCTGTTATTTGAACAAGGACTGTAAGTACTCAAAGAGCCTGAAGGTCCAGAGAATGCTGCCAAGACCTGGTGAACAGATGAGCACAGAACAGACCTTAATTTATGGTTCCAGGAGAGAAAGCGAGCTGTGCTCTATGGTCCTTAGTGAAGCATGGGCAATGAGGTGTGTTCTGGGATGGGCAGCAACTTCATCACACAAGTCAACGAGAAGCTTGGGCTTTAGGATGAGCAGAATTCTGAACTCAGAATGGGGTTCTGTTTTTAGCAACTCCCTCTTTCCAAATCATCACTCAAATTGGTACTTTTAAAGAATATTTTTAAAATAATTGAATTTTACAAGTTTGATGGGCTCTGTAAGCCTTTTCTTTCATACTAACCAAGTGACTTGAGAATGTGTCCCACTTGACAAGGAGACACAATGCTAGCAGCCACCCTTGGAAGAGACTAAGATCACTGTGACATGAGAACTGAATCTTACGCTCCTAGGAGAGGGGAAACTGCACTCTTCTGCTGAGTTGTTATGGGCTAAACTTCATTTTCCTGCTTGCCAAATACATATGTTGAGGTCCTGCCCTAGGTAATTCATGATGGGATCACATTCACAGGGCCTTTACAGAGGTAAATAGGTTCAAATGAAATCATTAGGGTGGGTTCAAACCCAATATGACTGTGTGCTTATGAAAAGAAGCCATGGGTGCACACAGAGAGAAGACAGTGTGAAGCCACAGGGCAAGGTGGCCACCTAAGCTTACTCTGCCCATGCTTAATCTTGAACTTCTAGCCTTCAAATCTGTGAGAAAATAGATTTCTGTTGTTTAAGCTACTAGTCTGTGCCACTCTGACGTAGCAGCCCAAGCTAATTAACCTAGAGAGGTGCTTAGAATGTGCCAGGTGGGGTGACTTGCTTGCCTAGGAGGGGACCTGGGACCAGACTGGTTGCGAGGCTGGTGTGGCCCCACAAGGAACCCTAAATATGGGTTTGAGCTGGGGCTGTGTGTGCTTTGTCTTCTGTTTTGAACCTGTATTGTCACCAAACAATCCATCAAGTGCTATTAAATGTCACAGCTGCCCCTTGCTCTGCTGTGGGACAGTAAAGAGAGGCCTCTCTGAGAATGGAGTGGTCAAGGAAGAACACAGAGAAGGACAGCTAGAAAGAAAGAAAGACCCAGAGCCAGGGAGGAGCCCCATCCCTGGACAGCTGGGAGAAGCTGGAGGACGTCTGGCGTCTGTCAGTGAAGCTGGCTCAGTCTTGCTCCATTGTAATTTGGGTTAAACACAGAGTATGAGTTTCCCTGTTTTTTTTTTTTTCCTTTAGAAAAGTTACTTGAACTCTCTGGTCCTTTAAAAAACTTTTAATAGTAAAATCAGGACTAATATTCCTTCACTGTGTTGTTGTAAGGCTAAAATGAGACAATGTATGAAAAGGATACAAGCACTTTCTCTTATTCACCAAGTATTCCTTGAGCACCCGCTATGCATCAGGTACCATTTTACACTGTGGGGCTATAATAAAAAACAAAGCTAGAAAATGTCCATGCCCTCACAGAGCTGATATTGCAGAGAGGGAGAAACTGTGAAGGAAACAGCAGACAGTGTTTCATGAAGGAAAAGGTAGTGCACAGGGTGGAAGACTTTTGCAATGTCAAGGAAAGATGAGGAAAAGACCATGGGCAAATGCCACACGCCCAAGCCCAGAGCTCTGGGTCTGTTGACATGGAACACAGCTGAGACTTGCACAGACCAGACACTGGAAGGCCTGGTGCACCAGAGAGAAGACGCTGGGGAGAAACTTGTTCTGTGGCCCAGGGAAATACTTAGGAAGCTTATTTATGCCCAAGATCCTGAGTAAGGGGAGAAAACCTCATTCAAGAACTTGGCAGTCCCTCAAAAGCTTAAACACAAAATTATCCTATAGTCCATCAATTTTACTCCAAGGTTGACACTACAAAGAACGCAAAGCGGGATGCAAGCAGATACTTGTACCTGGGATGTGCACAGTTGCATTATTCACAACAGCAGAAAGAGAGAGACAACCCAACTGCCCATCAACATTTGAATATTGGATAAACAAGATATGGTATGTACACACAATGGAATATTATTAAACCATCAAAAGGGACGGGATCCTGATGCACGTCAAACATGTGAACCTTGAAAGCATTACACTAAACGAAATAGATCAAATACAGGGAGACAAATGCCACAAAATTCCAGTCTATGAGACAATTAATAAAGATCAAATAATGGAGACAAGGTAGTAAAGAAGGAAAGAAGGAAGAAAAAGGGGGAGAAATAGGGAGGAAAGGAAGAAAAAAGTCTACATTAAAAATAGGTTTAGTGTTTCAAACCTTAAAATTTCATATTTTATTTGTTCATTTTTGTGATAGTGTGGCTTGAACTACATCCCCACCCCCAGCTCCATTTTCTTTCTTTTTCTTCTTCTAAGTAGCTATGGGTGGGCTACAGTTTATGAGCCTCCTAACTCAACCTCCAGGAATGGGGGTCTATAGGCATTTGCTGCCATGCTCAGCTAAAGTTAATTTTTAAAGCCTATCTGTCTCTCTCTGTCTCTCTGTGTCTCTCTGTATGTGTCTCTCTATTTCTCTTTCCTTTCCTTCTCTCTGTCTTTGTAGTTCTAGTGGTTGGACCCAGGATCTCCACACTGCTACAGCCTCAGTCTTTTCATTTTTTTATTGTGAGACGGGGTCTCACTAGGTTTCTAAACTTCCGAGGGTAGATTAAGCTACTTGCCTCAGCCTCTGAGATTACAAGATCCCATTATTCTGGGATTACAGGCATAATCTCTCTCCTCGAATGAAATCATTGTTTTAAATATTCTATCCTTTGAAAGTACTAGTTAATATTTTGAAATTAATTTTTATCTTTTAAATTTTTATTACATGCTTGCAACACATGATAAATATATTCATGGCAGGGAACTCTTACACATGCATGTTGAATCTTGATCCTTTTCATGGCCCCTTCCCCTCTCCTCCCTCTTGTATGCACATGTCACGGCACAAAACTGTAATCCCAGATATCAGGAGGTTGAGGAAGATAGGACTGGGAGTTTGGGAATAGCCTGAGATAGGTACTGAGTTCAAAGTAAGCCAGGACTACACAGGAGGACCTTGTTTTAGAAACAAACAAAAATCACAACATGCCAAGTGTGTGCCCATAAACCCAACATTCTTTGGGCAAGAGGGTGGCAAAGCTCAACCTGGGCAGTATAGCTACAGAGGATTCAACAAGACCCTGTCCCAAAACACACACACACACACACACACACACACACACACACAAGGGTGCACATTAGCATGGGCCTATAATCAGCATTCTGAGAACCTAAGTAAAGAAAATATTTAGTTCCAGCCCAGATTGGACAACTAAGTGATTCACTCATACCTTGTCCAAAAGAAAAATAAAGGAAAAAAATGGACCGAGGATGTAATTTGGTGTGAAGGCCCCTGGTTCAATCCTCAGCATTGTAAAACATAAATAAAATTTTTTTTAATTTAACAAGTTGGGGATGTAGTTTAGTGCAAAGGCCCTAAGCCAATCCCCAGTACTAAAAGAAAGACACAATCCAAATAATTACACTCATTAGCATTTCATAATAGCATTTTTGGAAAAGCAAGGTACAAAACCGTGACTCTCCTAAAAACGCCAGCCATCTGCTCTGAACTACCAGCAGATGGCGCGTGAGCTCCGCAGTTTGGAGCTTTTCCTCTTGATCCCTGGGGGCAAATCCAGCCTTGTGCTCCTCACTTCCAACCCCTCCGATGAGTACATTCCATCTTCTTGGTGAACCGTGAGTACATAGTGGCTCATGTAAAAGCTATGCTCTTTTATGTTCCAGGTCCTCATTTTAATCCCTGATGTCAGGGACAGAGGGTAAATCGATAGATGGAGAATGTGGATGTATTATGAGCGATAAACAGCAGAAACCAAGCAACCAGCTCACTGCCCTGGTAAGCGGCTGTGGCCCGGCAAGCCTCGGCCACCCCAGGGTGAGACCCATCAGCGTCTCCTGAGATCTATGCCATGTTGGAACTTAAGAGTGCTGGGAAACCAAGCAGCCCCCTCGCTGCCCTGGTAAATGGCTGTGAGCCTACAGGTACCTGGGCTGAGATTCAAACATCCATTCCCCTGTTCCCTCCACCCCCGTTAGCAAATGGGAGCCAGAGATCTGAGCACCTCTTGCGAGGTTGACCATCCTACCATCTCTTTGAAAGCAAATATTTTTTGTCACTGTTTTTGCTTTGTTCTGATTAATGGTATTGCTCTATTCAATATTCTGTTTTGATAAGTTCTATAATGTTCTGTATTTCGTTTGACTTTACTATACCTGATTGAAAGAACAACCATTGTGAAGAAAACAAGATATACCATGGTCCCTATTACTGTTAATAATAATTAACCTGGTTACCTGCTGTGAAGTTCTGTATCAATTTCACTACACTGTCTCAACTGGCTTTGTCCTGTCTTGTTCTGTGGTATTTTACTACTTTAAAATAAATAAATAAAAAGTAAATAACAACAACAAAACAGATCAGTAAGGTATAGAGCAACCTGAAACATGATATAACTAAACAGATAATGGACTTAAAAAGCAAAAGGAGGAAAAGAAAGTGCTCTGAAGGGTATAACTGCAAGTATGTTTAAGTGTATAGGATTGATAACTATGTTATTAAGTTTTTGTTGGATCATTGAACAGAACTGTTTGCAGCCTCACTGTTTAAATGTCCACTTTGTATGCTTTAATTTTGTAACTTGAACAACTATATCTAAGAATACAATATGTAATTTATTAACTAGTGATTTCTTACTGTTTATTTTTTTTGATATTCTGTATTGTTTCTTCCCTTTTTTCTGTTTTGCTTTTTTTTTCTCTTTAAGTAAATTTAAAAAAAAGAGTGATAAACAAGGGAAAGATGCATACACCAAGCTTTTACTGTATGCCATGCCATAGGCCAAGAAGCGCTAACCCTGTCTTCTCACTTCTTCCTACAGAGGTGCCATTCCCTGTCTGTGTATCATTAGCCTCATTTGACAGGGAAACTAAGGTTCTTGTGTAAGGTCCCCTGTCTTAGTTTTCTCCTTGTGGTGACAAAAAGCCCAATACAAGTTAAAGGAGAAAAGCTTTATTTTAGCTCCCAGTTTAATAGAGGTTTCAATCCATAGGTGACTGACTCTAAGGCAAGGTGGCACGGCAGAGGGGAGACAGTTCATGGTAGAACAGACAAGAGGCAACAAAAGCAAGGTTCCCTTTCCCTTTAATTCTGTTTAGACTATAAGCTTTTTGAGTGGTGTCACTAGTGCTTGAAGCAGAGGTTACCATTATTCACACTCAGAAGTGGGTTGACCCAGTTAGTGAACAGATCCAGTACCACACACACTCTTGAGCCCAGTATCACATCCTTAATCTATTTTCACACACCCTAAGTCCAGCCACTTTGGGAAAACCCCACAGATGACTGCATGAGGCTTTCAAGGACATCTAGATACAAACCATATCCCCTGACCAGTATCAGCCTTGGGTCCTTAGCAGGGACCCTTCAGTTAGCTGCCCTTTGCTTGGGACCTCTCAGCACAGGTATGGGCACCCATTTGTCCCCAGGTATAGTATTACTACTTACCCTCTGACCTTGATTATCTCAAAACATGGCATCTTTGTCTTCCTTGGTAGGAAGAGATGAGCCATGTCATGGGAAGATCTCTCAGTGTGATGACCTATTCCCTAGAAGTTTATATTCTAAAAATATGGTATAAAAATATTTAAATGGTCTTCATTCTTTACATGACCTTAGTATTTTGTTAAAAGGTAACTTGGCTGTCTTTCCTGACCACAAATAAGTTAATTCAAAATGATTGCTGTCTAGAGGGATGACAGGATGGGCTGGTGAGGCCTAGAGGTGCCAGTGAGTGGACAGTGTGGACATTGGCTGCCAGTATGGGGGCGGAGCTTGCCCTGTCCACCCACGCCTTTCCTGGCACAGCCAGAGGCCAGGACTTAATGCTGTGGATCCAGGTGGCTGCCCAGGAGGTGCCAGGGATGAGAATGTGGGTAGCACTGTGAGAAGTCACTTGCTGGCAGGGCTCGTGCTCACTGACTACATGGACTGTCCTGGGCCCTGTGTGCACTGCTTCTTAACCACTGAACAGCCACAGATGTCAGCAAGGAGGGAGGCAGGGCCCAGAGGGAAGGAAGGATGGGAGAGGATCCCACATTTCATGCTAAGGCTGTGAGTCCCTGGAACTAAACTATTGATCACAGGATGCTGGGGGCCCTTTATTCTCACATCAGTCACTAGAGATTCCTAAGGTTTAAATGGAAATCGTTGATCATGGAGGACCTTAGAGGGTTATCCTTGAAGCTCCCTTTATTTCTGACTCCTTACATCTGTTCCTACAAGGTAACTCCCCACTAATGTTACAGGCTGCTGAGCTAGTGAGAAATATTATAGGCAGTCAGACAGAGCTGGGCCCTCGAAGGAGCTGACACAGAGGACCAGATGTCTTGTAACCGTGGAGGAGACACACACCTCTTGCTGTGGGCCAGTTCTCAGGACCGAAGGCAAAACAGATGCAACCAAGCCCTTAAGTATAATCCTTAGGGATTAAATCTGGATCACCTTGAGAAACCAGGAGTCACCATCCCAATACCCTACAGGAAGAGTCACTGACCTGTAAAGAATGCTCGCTTGCTATGTGACACACTTCCCCATTGGTCCCTGATTTGATCCATTTTATCTGAACAATTAAACTTATTGGTTGACCACAGCTCTGTCTCACCTCATGCCCATCTACCTCATGAGTTCCCAGTTTTCCCCACCTTAGACCCACCTTACTTCACGGTTTTACTCTATAAAAATCCCTAGAAAAGACAGAGTCTTTGGCAACCCACTTGGGACCCTTTCTGTCTCTTTCAGACAGTTTTCTTTCTCTCAATAAATATATTCTGCTCTTAACCTCTGTTGTTCCTAAAATTCCTTCTTCGATTTTAGAGAACATGAACTTGTACCGAGCATACCATAGGTTGGGAGTTTTGTTCCCCTGTATCACTATGAGTGTGAAGGCTGAAAGCTGGCATAGAATCTCAGATTCTTCTTTGTGACCCCGCAGGACACGTGTCCCCTAAGTTCCTATCTGATTCCCAGGTTAACAGTCCTCCCAAGCTGTCCCTTGCCGTGTCCTCTTTCCTTTCCTCATCCCCTCTGAAACCATGTGTTCTGCATCCCTTTACAAAGCACCCATGCCCTGGGCTTCATTTCTAAGTGCCCAGGAGAAAACACTGGCTCTGTGTCCAGCTTAGCAGGCTCACGGCAGCGGCTGAGCTCAGCTGTCTGACAGTGATCTGAGCCACAGTCTCCCCGATGGGTCCAGCCTCCAGGCCATTTGGGCCCACTTGCCACAGTGAGCACAGAGAAGCACAGATCCAGACATTTCAGGTAGTTGTATGTCCCTCAGAGCCCCCATCCACTCAGCATGGTTCTGGCAAACCCATTGCCATGGAGAGTGAATCACTGATAGTTGTCTGGAGGGATGGGGACCACCCCAGGCTGAAGTGACCCTGCTCATGATGTGGGCAGCAGCTCTTTCAGGACAGAGGTGGATTTGCAGTTCCCATAGCAGCTGAAGGTGGTGAGCTGCAAGCAGCAGCTGAGGAAGGGCGGGATGGCACTGAGTTGGGAGTCCAGAACCTCACAATGGTTTAGGTCCAAAATCGGCAGAATGGCTGCAGCATACTCGGAGGGACCCAGTGGACCATTTGGATACCAGTGAGGTCCACATGCTCCAGCTAACGGATGATTGGGCACTGGGGCAAGTGCTTCAAGTCTTCAGGTCCAAGGAAGTCTTCAGGCACTTGAGAGGAGACACTGCAGTGAGTCCTAGCAATAAGTGGGAGCAGGTGGTGGGTGGTAGGGAGGGACTTCACTTCAGGATAGGACCATTTGGTACAAAGTCCTCTGACCCTCTAATGATGACCACATCCCTGACATCTATGGTGAAGACAAGGCTCATTCAGGACACCCCATTCTAGGCTGAGGCATCTCCACTTCTGTGTCTTATATTCTTCACCCTCCTTGCCCCTTGGATCCAGTCCAGTCCCTACTTCTCATGCCTGAGGCAGGAAGCGGCTCTGTCTCCTTCATTCACCACCTTATCCGGAGGCAGCCCAGCCTCCATATCGGAAGCCCTCTCCCAGCCAGGGCTCAGCAATGGGCAAGCGCTCTGGATCCTCCTCCACCCTTAAACTCAGCATCCCCTGACCCCTGCTTCCCCTCCCGGACCCCCAGCCCCTCCCTCTGGGATACCTGTCCTCCCTCACCCAGGATGACCTTTCTGGCCCAGCAGCACATCAAGCCCGTAGATATGGGCTGTGTCTGAATGCACATCCTGGTGGCTTCATAGTGAAAAGAACTCGAGGAGCCTGCTGCCAAATAGCATGATTCTCGGCTGAGCTCCTGCAGTATCATCCTCCCCACCTCTGTCCCTGTCACCATCCAGCAAGGGAGGAAGAATCTTCAATTTGTCCCAGTCTGTTCTGTGCCCTGCTGCCAGCCTCAGGAAAAATGTCTCTCAAGCACTGAGGTGCAGCTGAGCACACTGTAATCTCAGCACTCTGGGAGGCTGAGACAGGGAGTTTGCCAGTTTGAGCTCAGCCAGGGCAATTTAGCACCTTAGTAACCCTGTCTCGAACAATTTTAAAAGAAGGTGTAGATATAGCTCAGTGAGAAGGCCCTTGGTTTAGTCCCCAGTACAGAAAGGAAGAGAGGGAGAAAGACAGGGAGAGAAGGGAGGGAGAGAAAAAGG